>CM055267.1:81865935-82078435 GCA_029237695.1 Conchocele bisecta | reverse complement strand
TACGTAACGGTTACTCGATACCACCTTCAAATAAATAACTATAATTCGACACCACCTTCAAATAAATAACTATAATTCGATGCCACCTTCTAATAAGCAATGTTAAGTTCGTGCCAGCTTCAAATAAGTAACGGTAACCCGGTACATGTTAAAATTAGTAACGATAACTCGGTGTACTATACAATACATTTTATTCACTCTAAGCCACATACGTGACACACGAGGTATACAATAGATTACATAATACGACGATGGGTAAAAATACAAAATGCATATGTATAAGCTCACTAGTCATTATAACCATAAAGCATTTCTTATAAAAATAGCTAAATTTCTTAATTGCTTTCCAGATTTTTTCTCATACAGCTGTGCGAATTTTAAAATATTTGGTCTTCTAAAATAAAATGGCTTGATATACCGTTTTCGAACTTCATCATAGAAGCGGCACTCGAAAAGGAAATGAAACTCGTCACCCAGAGCACCAGCGCCACATTTGTTGCAGACCCTGCTTGCTAACCCAATTGAAGAAAGGGTAGTTATCCCTTTCTTCCACTGGCCCCTACATTTCTAGTCATTGAAGTCTTCAATTAACAACCCAGCAGTGTACAGTTATATAGAGGAGCTTACATGAGTGATGATTTAATATGTAAACACGTATTCTTCTTTCATAAGAAACTCTGCTTTGCGTAATAAATGGTTTACTAATATTAATACCATATTACACCAACCAAACTGTTGAATTATATTTATCGTAAATTCCGTCAGAACAACATAACTTAATCACGATGCGTCATAGACATTCAGTAACGGTAACTCGGTTTCACCTTCGAATAAGTAACTGTACCTCCATGTCACCTTCAAATAAGTAACGGTAACTCCATGTCACCCTCAAATACGTAATGGTTACTCGATACCACCTTCAAATAAATAACTACAATTCGATGCCACCATCACATAAGCAATGATAAGTCCGTGCCAGCTTCAAATATGTAACGGTAACCCGGTGCATATTAAAATTAGTAACGATGACTCGGTGTACTCACTCGCCAAGTAGTCGGCCACCCCGGCGGCGTCCCGTGTTATGTTGTGGATAGTCCATGTGTCATCCACCGCCAGTGTTGGTGCAGTTTCGTCAATCGTTATGCTGTCAGGGGTGGGGATTATAAGCTTTGTAGCCTTTCCTAATATAAATAAAGAAATGCATCAAATTACTCACATATCGCATCAGAGACATATATCTAATTGTAAATCCTGTGTTGCATATAGTTTCAGGTTTACGAGATCAATGTGTTTGTATTCACGCAGTGCGACTTACATAAAGGACAATATATGTGATTAATTTAGTGCTTGAAACCACTTAAGTATGCTGCTTCACTGGATTCATTTCAACTATCTTCAACGACCTTCAAACAATTAATAACTTTCATACCTGTAAATGTGTATTCCGAAAATAATTAGTTAATATTTCAGTGTCTTTTTCTAGTCTCACCACTACTTGCGCAATATCATAAAATTGCAATATTATGGGGCATGTGTAAAGCAAGTTTGTGTTATTTTCCCAACATATGTTTTACGTTTTTTGATTTGTATGTGGATATATGCACAAGTTGTTTAGGAGCGCAATATCGTTGCGCGGCTATCAATTACAAATCAAATAACAGCTATATTATACGCTTAACCAGAAAGAACTTTGTATGACCAAAACACAGACTTAGTTATTGCTAGAGGAAAGCTGCTAATGTATACCACCATAAGGACAAATGTTCATTTGTGTTTGTAAACTGTTTGTCCTGTTCATTCGTACACTCATGATAAACGATGGCGTAGCGATCCAAAATTCTCAGCTTCGGTAATTGCTGAAGCCGACGTAGATGGATTGGTTAAGGACAAATTATATTCCTGATGATCCTTTGATTAAAAAATAATGGATTCGTAAATGTGATGGAATATATGCATAACATATATGTGAACACTGCCGAGTTACTGTATCCTATACGGTACATGGGGTGACCAACTCGGCCGTCTTTGTGTATTCCAGCCAACAGCCAGTTTCACTTCCTCTGGCGTTAGCCATTTTAACCACTTTAGTTTACCAACAATAGTTAATTTCGGAAATAAATAAAGTTTAAATAAATAGTCTGTGTACAGTAAACAAATATACGAGTGCTTCGGTTCTTCTGCTAAAACACCAAGGTGTGGGATCACGTGGTTTCCTAACCCGATTTTCCGACGTGACGTAATCTGTGACGTCACTTTGACAGTAGATTTTCTATAAAATCATCCTAACAAAAGGATGTAGCGCATCAAATACGATAGCATATGTGTTTTATGTGTGCTCTGAACGTTACTTACAATAACGTATAACTTTCACAAAGAATCGAGTACCGTTTATTTCTTACATTTACGTGCTCTAGAACCGAAGAACGGGTGAATTATGCTTCTGAAAACAGCTCAGTTGAGCAGATAAACCAGTTCTCACATTTATTTATAGAAGCGTAATAAATAGCATAAACAACATAAATGGCTAACCTAAATCATGCGTCTTCAGACGTCGCATCCGGGCCTGCGCAGTGAATGGATTGTATACGTCATTGGTGTACCGCTTCCACTGTCTGACGTCATCAAACGCGTTCACGTAGTCCAATGACATTTCATTGGTCGACTGGACGATTCGCGGGCTTGTTGTTGTGTCAGACGACACAAGGTACCATCGGGGCATGAAATCCGTTCTAGAAATTGACCATACAGCAGCTTCTATATCAAAATTCCTAGACTCGTTCGGTGTCATTTCCACAAAGCCTGGCACGGGTTCAAGCGAATATAGGTCCCCTTGAATCATCGAAACTTTTATTTTTTCAATGTCCAATGTTTTGTTCATTTCCTTCGGGAAGACAGAAGGGTATACGAGGTACATGCTGTGGAAGAAGAGTCGCCAGCCGGACACTGGGACTCGGGCTGTGCCCGAGTTGGTCACCTCGATTCGGACGGTATGTGAAACCGCACTGTGCTTCAGATTGTCTAGCACTTTCGCGCGAATTGTTAAGCTGTCTGCTAATGTATCTAACTCTGTCGATGTCAGTCCACAGCTCGTGTGGAAACCTGAAAAGAATCGCAACTATCTCAATTGAAGCCGGAAGTGAAAGAGGGGGACTAAGTCCCTTGTGTCTCTTCAACTGTATCTGGAGCATATTTTATCAAAATTGCAAAGCATACTTATCTTGCTAAGTACACTTTGAGGGAGAAATTTTCAATTTAAGGATAAAGTTATTAATTTTTATTATACTGAATGTATTACGTCAACACAGCAACTGTGACTGTGATAATGTAATAAATTCAGTATAATAATTCTGCATACTTTTAATTATCAAATATATGCAGTCGATAGTTATATATTAAATAATGCATTTCGGAAAAAACAAATGATTGATCCCTCAAAGTATACTTAGCTAGATAAGTATGCTTAGCAATTTTGATGAAATCGGCTACTGGTACATGTATATCAGTAGAATACACGCAACGCAAACTCATTCAAATAAAATATAAATCGGGCAAAGTCCGGCCGGACGCCTCGCGAAAATTCCCTTTTTGGCCCGTTTTAGGAGTCGCGCGGGCGCCGCGACCGATATGTAAGGGCCGCTTAAGCTAGATAAGTATGCTTGGCAATTTTGATGAAATCGGCTACTAGTACATGTATATCAGTAGAATACATTCGACATAAAATATCAATGTTAAGCACATCCCCATTGAACATTGGCACGTATAGTTATATCGGCCGGAAAAAGATGAAATGTCAAATAGTAATAAAATCTGCCAAGTGGTTTCCCAGATATTGTATATTCAATTTTGACGTTTTTTTCGTAAATATACTTGTAAGCTACACTCTTCAACTACATTTGTGTAACCGGCGAGTGTATCTTGGTATTGTTGATGTTATTAAATAAGAGTACTCGTAATAGTTCACTTTTCCTCCAAAATTTGTTTTCGTCATTTGAAAATTGCAAAATAATATGATGACCTAATATAAATTAATATACAATTTAAACATAAACTTACATGCTAGCAAGTATATCACTATTATCTGCAAACAAGTGCGAGCTCTCTTTTTATTTGTATCCATGTCTTGTTATCCCATTTCAGTGTACAGTTGTGTTACATTGTGGTCACATAGCCGTATGTATACCTGTCACATTCCGTCCTGATCGAGTACGTATAGTCGAACAACAGCGGCGCCGGTCGGTGAAGTCGTGTCATTGTGTACGAGCAAATATTTAACACGTAAGTAGCTTTGTATTGGCCGAATGGTAGATTGATAACATAATATCCTATCCGGCATTTACCTGATGCGACAATCTGGGTTACATGTCAACGAATTGAAAACTGACGTTTAATTGGTCGAAAGGTGGCACAGGACGCACATTAAACAAGTCAGTATTCTTTCAACGGAAACTATTTTATATTTGACCATCGGCTAGCATAAAATGTTACCTTATACATAGAATACCAGTCTAGTGTATGCTGGTTTCAAGTTTATCGAACTTGGTTTGGAATTCCTACGCTTTTCCAGGCCTTGCCTGATATAAACTTGATATCAAAAGACCTGTAGCCGATTTCACCAAACTTGCTAAAGTATACTTTGAGGGAGAAATTTTCAATTTATTATTTTTTATTATACTGAATTTATTACATTATCACAGCCATTTTGGCAATGATAATGTAAACAAATCAGTATAAAAATTAAGCATACTTTTAATCATCAAATATATTATGCAGTCGCTAGTTCTATATGAAATAATGCATTTCGGGAAAAATAAATGATTACTCCCTCAAAGTATACTTAGCTAGATAAATATGCTTAGCAAATTTGATGAACTCGGCTACAGAGACGTGTATCCTCGATGTACTGCATGTCTACTTGCAACACAGTCCCCTGGTACCTGATAACAGAATGTCAACCCGTCCACAGAGCCTGTATCACTTTTTTTTCAGTTTTATCAGATGTCTGTGGACATGTGGGACAATGCTTATACATGTATATGCATGCAACGTTACAGCGATTTCATTATAGGAATGAATGGCCTTTTTGTGGAATTTATCGGGGTATAAACTTGGAAAAGTCGCGGGAGTACTGGACGAAGGCCGGATGGCCTCGTCCAGTATTCCCGCGATTTTTCCAAGTTTATATCCCCGATAAATTCCAAAAAAAGGCCATTAATTCCTTATAATTCCAGCATTTGAAATAAATTCATCAAGAACATGTGTTTAGTTTTCGTTTTCTTAAGAATTATTTTAACTGCGCCTCACGGTTACGGAAAGTAGTTCGGCGTGGGAGTTTACTGGGATATAAATTTTGGACAGAGACTTGCTACGGGCCAATCAAATGTTAGGGAATTGTGTAAATATTTTTGTGCTGGAAATATACATGGGCCGCGCTCTGTGAAAACCAGCCTTAATGACAACATTTTCAATTTGCACTCTTTTACATTTTTGGATGCGGACACCTTTCACAAACAATATGCTGAAAAGAAAATGCAAATATGTTTCATAGTTTTTGTTTTATCTCACTTTTTGTAGCACCATGTCAATCACGCAAGGAAAAAAAAGTAATGTCATCGAGAAAATGACGTTATTGAAACGCTGACGTTTGTACAATGCAACACAGCAGCCTACAGTAGAAATGCGTGTTCATAGACTCATTGACTGTGCTTCCTGTAAACTGTATTGGCTGATAAGTTTCACTAAATGTATCTACAACTGTTACTATGAATACTATCAAACATCGAACAGAATAAAACTATGATATGTACATGTAGTGAACAAACCAAACGCACCACTATCAATGTTAAATCTATAATTAGCCGACATGTGACTTCGTAATTTGCTACTATAGCCAACTATCACAGATTATGCATATGCATGTACCGTCAGAAAGATACATTGTAATTATTTGAGAATTTAATTTAGTTCAGAATCTAATTGACGTTATTTACGTAACAGTTAATTGTGACGTCACTTATTGATGTAGACATTACGTCACTCATCAAGGACCAAACACAAACAACTAAACGACATTCCTGGTGTTTGAAATTGAAAAAATCTGTGACTAATTCTGTAGAAATGAATGACCTGAATTTGGTTAGAATTTGGATAGGCCTATATGGCTGCACATATCAATGACTTCAGCGCCAGATGGTGTATAGAGGGTAGTCAGACACCCCGGGGAGTTTTAATCAAACTAAAAATCGACTGTCCATACCCGACTCTCGGAATTAAATTTATCTCGTACTAGCAGGTAGGAGGTCTATGGAAAAATCTTGCGCTGACCCCCACTCCCTCGGCTGCTCACCGCCGCGCCACTGCCCCCACACCGAGAGGGCAGATATTGATATATTAGGCGTGTCAGTTTAAAACAGTTATTGTGTGGGCTACCCGTCTCGATCATGTCAATTTACGAAATTATAGAAAAAAGGTTTTTTTAGATCGGCGAACGATCACAATTGGACGAACTTTGTATGGTTTGTATGGTTGGAGTCTCTAATGTATATGATCATGGTGCACGACTTTAGTTTGAGCTGGCGATCAGCTATCGGCCAAATATGACCGATAATCCAGCCGGACGGCCTGCGATTCTGTGTGAGATTCTTTCGTACACGCAACTTTCGCTTTGGATGGGGTAATCAAAACGCGAATAACTCAATAAATACTTGAAACAGCGATTTGAAGTGAGTATATTCACACACCTAATACCTTTATCGATTGCCAGAGACATATTTCATACATTTAATCGATGTTTATTGTGTTTGTGCGAGCCGGAAAAGAGAGGGCTTTTTCTATAATGACCCTATTTATATTTATATTAGCATATGGTACTGTACGAGACCAAGTGGGTAGGGTAATGGGATTTTTTTTTAATAGGCATTTTTTTTTGTGTCATAGGTCCGAGTCTTCCACCTGTGGGAGAGACTGGCCTTATTGGATGGCATTCGGTTAAATTATATAGTAAAACTATTTGGTGGTATCTAACCTATAAGGTGTGCCTAGGCCCTATGTGAGATATGTTTGTTTGTAGAATTTGAAGTTGGAAGTTTATGTTTCTTGTAGCTATGTCTCTGGGAACATAATTTAAAGTTACTGCGACAAGAATAATCGAGCGGACTCCGCGATGCAACATATTTGTTCTTTTTGTATCTCAGACGGACAGTTATCGGCTTCAAAATCTTCTAAAATCTTGATTTCTCAGCTTTATTTAGTCAAATATAATAAACCAGTGTATGCAAATTACCTGTAGGGATGATTGGGTCTTGGAATTGAGGACAAGAAATAAAATACACCGAAACAACATTGATTATAGTGTGTTTTTATTTTCATTTTTTTCATTGATATTGGCTTGCTGATGGACAATTAAGAAGTTATGGAAAGTGGCGCGACATCGCGACGCTGTTCCAAAATTTGCCAAAATTAGGCGTAAGTGTATTGTTTTCGCATATCGGTATAGTACCAATACACTAGTACTCAGAAAACATTGTTTTTCCTTTCCTCCTGTGTTATAAAGCAAATTTCTTGACTGACCGTTCCAAGCCAGTACCCTTTTGTCTGTCGACCATTCCAGAGTGGCATACATGTTGGTATAGTTTCAGTGATGAGTCTGTATATGTAGAATGGTTAGCTATAACACTATTTAGGGTAATGTTATGTGATTTTATGGAGATTTGTGCTTTTAATTCATCATCTATTAAAATTCTCCATAGTTCTGTAGTAGCTCAAATTAAGGCAGAATGTGGACAGTCATATGGTGGAGTTACACAGCTGCTGTGTGACAACCATTTGAGATATTTGCTCCAAACTTGGTACTGTATCCAGGAATAGAAGCTACTTTTTGAATAGTGAATATTGTAGAATGATTTGTAGTGAGACTGGTACACTTATAGGTTAGAAGACACCAAATGGTGCGAAACCGCCCAGGGTGTATGCAAAAGTAGTCCGGTATAAAAAAATAGTGCGGGTGTTTTGAGGTCACAGACACCGTTTGCTTGCAAATCTTGATCCATTACTACCCAGTTTCACTTGAGGAACATTTCGGGATGCCTTCAACACCAGTTTTCAGCATATTTGTAGCATTTAAAAGAAAACACTGACCCTGTTGGTCACTTCATGTAAACGGAGTTTCCGTGGCCAAAAAATGTACACAATATTGGAGGATATGACAAGGTTGGATTTTTCTTTCTTAGGAGTAAGTGAACCTATTGTTTAGTTCATGCAGAACCAGTACAGACTGGCTGCAGGTCATGTACAAGTGGGTCCCACAGCATCCATACGAATAGTGAAAGTAGGAGAGACTGGTCTTATTGGATGGCATTCGGTTAAATTATATAGTACAACTATTTGGTGGTATCTAACCTTGATGGGGCACAAAAAAACATTTGGTAAAATTTACGAGAATGATGCGGCCCGCGTATTATACCGCTCCCACAGCTTTTTATCTGAGTGCTTTACGTAGCGCAATACAGCAACCCCGGAACCCGCCCCCTCGAGATTAGCAATACTTCAAAATTAACATGTTATTACAAAACACTATTGCACGCAACTGCGCCTTGCCGTTCAACACCTCGTTTTAGTATTGCCTGAAAATAACAAATAAGTGTCCCACCCGCCCCATTTTCCCCCAAAATTTGGATGAGAATCTAAACATTAATTTTGTGTAGCCTATTAAATAGTACTGCACATTACTGGTTATAAATGCACCATGTCTTTTTGAATATCAATTGGCGGATTTTAATTCTGATACATCAACACACCATCACCAGATTACAAGGATTGTGTTCAGTGTAGCACCTGATCAACTAGTACACTCCTACACATTGATAAGTATCTAAAATGTTTGTCAGAAACAATACCGCACTAATTAAACTAAAGTGGTGAACAGTGTAAACCCTGACTGGCATATATGACGTGGTTGGTGGTACGTTAATGGCAAATATAGGTGTATGCTTGTATCATGTGTTCTATCATCTGGTATGTTGATACGTCTATTCAACACATTTTATGATCCAGTGCACAGGACAATTCGCATCCGCACAGTCTGATCAGGATCTGCACGGTTCACCTGTCCATCAATGAAATACCCGTCATGCTTAATACAAGCACCATAGATTGTTATCAGGTTACAGGAGTGTGATATTTGATCCCGAGCTACTCTTGTCAGCAATCCCAAAAGCCTGATTTCTACAGTCACAGCCACAATTTAGTTACCATCACATACCTAGACAGATCAGCCAGCATACACATGGTGCACTCATCCATTTCATGCAGCACACATTGTACACATTCACTAATGTTTTATAACATTATAATATTTTACTAATGCATATGAATGAACGTATATATGCTGTCAGGCGCCAAACAGGTGTCCGATAGCATCTCGATTTATCAGCAGAATAGTATATGGCCACTAAAGTGCGACACGGAGCTCGAAAATACGCATTCATAACATCCCCGGACAGGAAAATACCTAAATTTTACATTTGGGACCATTTTTATGTTTAGACGTACGTTAATCTCATTAAATCTTGAAATATAATCATGACTTAAACTTTACACAGCCTTGGCCCCGATTGTTATTGTTCCGTCTGCGCATGCGCGGACTGAAACCTTTACTGGGCTGAAGAATTTTCTGTTATACCGGTGTCGCATTTTCAAACTACTCCCCCTGATAAAAGTACTCCCCTATGGTAGTACACAGACGGGAGTCGTTTGAAAATGGTTTAACTGCCATTTTCAAACGACTCCCCTCTGATACACAGGCGATTCTAGCGTGTCTTGGATGGTCAATTATTGTTTGTATATACATAAAACACCTTTCTAAACAATGTACAAAACAATTCAAAAGTGCCCGGGTGTAAATATAATAATACTTAGAAAGGTACAAAACTCCCATTCGCCACCATTGTAACGAAAAGCCACACAATGTAGACAAATGGAACTCGCCTATACAACGCATTACAGCGTGTCGAAACCGCTGCTTGGGGTGGGTTTTCGGCATAGATTTTACAGTTGCTAATACATTAACATAAATCTCAAAGATTTCGAGTGTAAACTGTACTAAAAACGCGTCTCACTAACCTAAATTCGCTTTTTAAAATCATACACGTTCACTTCCGCATTCTCAATGACTATTAGCCGCCATCTTTGAAAATGTTTCAATCACGTGCACGCAGTGGTTTGGTTGGTTACTGGAGACTGACGTCATTTCCATTAGCCAACCAAATCAGTGCATGTCACGTGATTCGATATTTTCAAAGATGGCGGCTAACATTCATTTTTAATCAGGAAACGAAGGTGTATGATTTTAAAAAGCGGATTTAGGTTAGTAAGACGCGTTTTTAGTACAGTTTACACCCGAAATCTTTGAGATTTATGTTAATGTATTGGTAACTGTAAACTTTATGTCGAAAATTCACCCCAAACAGCAGTTACGACACGCTGAATGCGTTTTATAGGCGAGTTCCAATTGTCTACATTGTGTGAGTTTTCGTTACAATGGTGGCGAATGGGAGTTTTGTACCTTTCTAAGTATTATTATATTTACACCCGGGCACTTTTGAATTGTTTTGTACATTGTTTAGAAAGGTGTTTTATGTATATATAAACAATAATTGACCATCCAAGACACGCTAGAATCGCCTGTGCTCTGATACACAGACGGGAGTCGTTTGAAAATGGTTTAACTGCCATTTTCAAACGACTCCCCTCTAGTACACAGACGGGAGTCGTTTGAAAATGGTTTAACGGCCATTTTCAAACGACTCCCCTCTGATACACAGACGGGAGTAGTTTGAAAATGGTTTAACGGTCATTGTTTGTGATATAAGACAAGCGTCTACCGTGTTGGTCATTGCGTTTAAAGTTTCATTGTCCATGCACCCATGTACAATATACTGATGGGGAGTGGTTTGAAAATGGATGCAAACGGCCATTTTCAAAGTACTCCCCTGATTAAAACAACGAGCAAGACGATATGACGCACACAATCACTTTACGCGTTTGTGATATAAGACAAGCGTCTACCGTGTTGGTCATTACGTTTAAAGTTTCATTGTCCATGCACCCATGTACAATTATACTGATGGGAGTGGTTTGAAAATGGGTGCACACGGCCATTTTCAAAGTACTCCCTTTTACATAAATTTATTCTATATACATGTACAATAAAAACCGGGGGTGTAAATTGCCCAACCGGCCGATATCTCCGAGTACGTGAATTTACGGGGTCACAGTTTTATAAAAACACTTAGGGAAAGTTACCATGCAGAGTTTTACCTGCTTACAAGTAACTGAATGAAAGGACATGCGTTTAATGTTACAGGTCGGTCACGGCTGATGCGTAGCCTTACAATGACTGACCTCTGGGTAGAACCAGATCTCCCTAACCTACATGAGTTAGATGATAATAAGAGGGATACGTAAACTGTTAAACCAATAATCATTCACTATAAAACCATTTTACCAATTTACTAATGTAGCAATAATAGTGTAGATCCAAAAAATATTTACATTGAAGTTGGTATCATGTACAAATGTGCATAGGGACGGAAATAGCAACACCTAATCAATGAAACCTAGCTTACATAAAAACTTAGTACTCGGAGGTAATCGTACATACAATGATGTACGCTCGTCTATCAAATTCAAATGTGTAGATATGTTTTCATGTCTAGGTGTAGCACACGAGAGCCGTCTCAAAGACGATTCTCATGTGATACGATATACCTGTTATACAAAAATGACATATTGTGTCACCAGTGGTGACGGGTCCCTTATCCCAGAGACGATGCCTCGGGTTGCATCCCCTCTGTGTAACGGGAGCCGCATCCAACGGAAACAGCTCAATGTCGAGTAATAAATAATATGTACTCTTAAACCCTAGCAACAGATCACAATAGACGAGGTACACACATTGTTACCATTTACAATACAATAGATTCAGCAGTCTGTTTCTGTACATAGAAAAGTACTCCCCTCACTGAAAATAGCGAGCATGGCGATGTGACGCATACAATCACTTTACGCGTTTGTGATACAAGACAAGCGTCTACCGTGTTGGTCATTACGTTTAATGTTGCATTGTACATGCACCCATGTACCATATACTGATGGGGGAGTGGTTTGAAAATGGATGCAAGCGGCCATTTTCAAAGTGTTTTTTTTTTTAATGTAGATTAGTTATGTTGAAATGGTGGCTCTTTGCTTCTTCTTGTTTTGTTTAATCGTGGCCTCCGGCCGAAGCCATATGGGCCACGGTTAATAAGTTTTTATGGCTCTGTGGGCCGTTTAATTTGAGTAATTATGTGTTTCTATGTGTCTTTTTCCCCCTTTATTTCATAAAAAAATGGTTCTTGAGCCAATAATTAGGTAAATCCACGAGTTTGCACATTTGGTAATTGGCGACCCTATTCACACAGGTAATTGACAGTTGACGGTGTAATTCGCACCTTGAGGAACAATACCTGATGGTAATCCATGGCATGTAGTTACAACGGATCCATAGTAAAACGAGCTTTATAATACTTGCAGCCAGTAAAGGCTCAATCCAGGTGCTGTTTATTCAGTAAATATTATATTATAATGTTAGCCGAATCATAAAGTAAACATCGCATGAACTAGACAATCACATGGGTCTGACTGCATGCCAAAGGGTATACGAAATAAAATTGGTTCAAATTCATTCTATGTTTCTCTTTATTTATGTTTCCATATGTTTCATGAGAGATCTAGTCCGATGCGAGTCATATGTCTTCGTTCTTAATATGTTGTGTGTGCTCATTTCAGAACGCAGAGGCTCTCCTTCGCAAAGAAGACACCACAACAGTGGACCAGGACTACGTCGCCCCCTACCGCCTGTATGTACGTGACCGGTTGATAGAAGCGGGCGTGCCATACCATGACCGAGTGTGCTCCTTCCCCCACTGCAACACCAAGACGACCAAGAAGTCGGCATTCAGTCAATGCGAATACTGCAGCAGGTGGATGCATACTGCCTGGTTGTAGCCCAACCGACTCAGTGTTTCGGTGCTGTTTCTGCACATGTGAACCAACCATAAACTGTGTATACCCCCATCAACATTGGCTAGCAAGTTATGAGGTGCCTAAGCATCGTTGAAATGAATTGCCAATTTCAGTGCTAAATTGAAAATGGTACCATGAATAGTTTCAGTTAGAAACATAGCTCTGGTTCAAGGAAATATGTGCAATCTGATCAGTATGAAAGCATGAATTGACCATCGAGATGACGAGATGACGAGATATTTTATCTCAACATGTCGACATAAATATCACGATATATGTCGACATAACGTGAAAATCTAGTGTGATTACTTTAACTCAAACATGTCGAACACTTAACGTGATGCTTTACTCATCATTGTCGTCTTAACGCGATGTTTATAACAACATGTCGACCTTAACGTGATATTTATCACAACATGTCGACGTAACGTGATACTTTAACTTAACATGTCGACTTAACGTGATACTTCAACTCAACATGTCGACTTGACGTGATGAAGTATCGCAACACATCCACATAATTTATCTCCACATGTCGACATAGTTTTACGTTATGTCGACATATCGTGATATTTATGTCGACATATTGAGATAAAATATCTCGTCATCTCGTCATCTCGATGGTCAATTCATGCTTCCATAGATCAGGGCATTTGTTCTTTATTCAGACATCAAGGTAACATCAATTAGAGTCAGACTATGCGTAACTCATCTTCTCATGCACATTCCAGGGTTTGGCAAATTATTTAGTATATAAAAATAACATGTACTACATAAAAAAAGAAACACAAAGTCTCGAAATTCGTATATAAATCGTAGTCTGGAAACCAAATAAAGTTGTTGGGGTATCCACCCTCAATGTTTACATTCTGCGTGTATTCTACTGTCCAGCTATTATTGATTCGTTAATTTGAAACAATGAAATTACCCACTACCATGTGACACACAATACACAAGGCACAGTCACAAGAATTGGTGAACGATATATAAAAGGTTGTATCTAAGACATTGTTTTCATTTTTTTTAGAATGCATGTGCCTGCTTTGTTTGTTTATATTCGATATACATTTATTTGTTGAATTATATCATAGCCTGATTTATGGATGGTAACGCATAGTCTGACTTTAATATGTACATGGACATAGTGATACGATTAGAATAGACTGTTTTATTTGGGCAGGTGCTAGGGTGGTGTGCAAACTTGCAAAGCAATACGCTTATTGATGCAGAAGGAGGCCCTGTCACTGGCGAGCTCGTGTATTGGATCCTTTTTATATACATAACCTCAACATATGCGACCAGCGTAGACCCCAGATCAGCCTGCGCATATGGACCAAGCGTAGACCCCATATCATCCTGCGCATATGTGCTATCTGATCAGAGGGGCTATCTGTACGATGTTCTTTATTCATACATCAGGGTAGCTTCACAATATGAACATGTAATTGGATAACTTGTTAGCTGACTCATTTATCAAACCTTTTCAGTAAAACTAATTCCTTTACTCCGCAAGCTCGTTTGGAATTAATTTACTAAAAGATTCGGAAAAAAAAAAAATAAATAAACATGACTGAATAAATGGAGGAGACTACTGTTCTTATTGAATGTTGTATTTCCGAAATGAATGATCTTCATAGGTAGCGAAAAATCGGCGCACCTTAACAGCCGTAAAATAGCTAGCCGTTTGTATGTCTGGTCATACATTTCAAATCTACGCAATGCTAGTTATAGCACGGTGTTACAAAACCCTCCCCTTAAATGGCGTTCAGATATTGCAGATACGGATGTGTGTATATATTATTGCTAGGGACTTGTCTTTCTTACAAGAATATTGATACGGGCCAATTTGCTTATACATTTGTGAAGTCCGTTCTCACATGTAGTGTTACTGTTATGGTATGCACCTATCAATGAGTTGCCCCAGGGGGGAGCGGCGGGCACACAGGGGACATTAGACAGCCAGATGATTCCCGGGGGTGGGATTTAGATATGCCAAACGTTTTGCACATTTTATAGCAATTGTGTATGAATTTAGACACCCCAAAACTGAAATTGTCTAATTCCCCTGGGTCAGCCCGCCGCTCCCCCTTGGGGCAAAACATTGATAGGTGCATTAGTCTTGCTCATTGTCCCTCTAGGGGTTATTTGTTTTTTGGTATTTGGGTTTGCAAAGATATTGGGTACTAAAATAGAATAATAAATTGGGCAGGACAGAAACGAAACAACCATGTAAACAAACTATGACAATAGTCAGCGGCGGTTACATGCCTTCTTCATGGCAAAAACTGCACTGCAATGTACATAATCCTAATAAACTCAATATTTAGATGAACAAGAATCAGAATATGCCGACCTGGTGCAAGGCCCAGTCCTCACCAGAGTTATTCAGCTCTAGCCCAAAAAGCATATGATTAGTACATGTATTATCCATTTTAATGGGCATGATATGATTTAAACTCTTTAGTTTAGTACTAGATGTTAAAAAATATCATGGGATGTATGTCGGTGTCCATAAACATATCTAAACTAGATAAGGGATGCTTACGTAATTTTTTCTGCAAAAATGTATATGTTACGACTCCCAAAGGGTCGCGAAATATACTTTTTTGTGGAGAAAAAAGAAAAAAATCAAAATCTTGCGGATTTGCAATTTTAGAACTTTTGGCCACCTGCAACTTCAATTTGATCCACTGTATGCAGGGCTATGATGAAAAACATTTTTCATTGTCTTTTTTTTTAATATTTTCCCCAAAAACTCCTGTTATGCCCCTTTAATATGGCAATCAAGGACAATAGACAAACATACATGTCAACAGTATTATATGTATCTTGTGAAAAATTGATCAATGATTACCTGACTTTATTTATATTACATGTTGTTCCGATGTTTCATTACACCATATTCAGCTGGCTATATATTTTGTTCTTTATTACACCACCAAATACATGTATTTTCAAACTGACATGAATAATATATGCCCAGAATTTGACCCGTGGTTTGCGAACTTCTGGTATATGCTGGTCCAATATGGCGATTAAGCCATAGCCACACTAAACTAAACACAAGGAATATATCGACGGGAAATTGCTTGAAATTGGACAACTACACTATTAACAGCCACTGCACCACCCTTCCAACAGACATGCAAGCGCGCTAGTATCAATACATTTCCGTTGAAAAAAATGTTATATTGTATGAGCCAACTTGTGATTTAGTGGATTTAGTGGAAGTTTCCCGTGCTGTCACTCGGAATTACTTCATTCCAACACAATTTTTACAACTGATGCATTACACAATGATCAAACTTCATTTTCCGTACAGGTTGTAGTACCACCATCCTTACCGATTTCCAGCAATCTATCCATGAACATGGTGGGACGTTTCTACTATGTGGCAGTATAATATATACATACTATTATTATACAGTCAACTCGTGATAGTTTGGAAAACATAATGATGGCACTGTGCGTAGATTAATCACAAAAATCATTTATTATACCGCAGTCACATTTGCCACGGCGGCCGTACGGTCTTTCAATATCTACGGCCAATATCAATTCTACGGCCATCGCAAAAGATAGATATGATGACCCTGCGGCAACCGCAGTTTTTCTACGCTCACACCTTTATATTTCCAGGGGAGTCGTTTGAAAATGGCAGTTAAACCATTTTCAAACTACTCCCATCTGTGTACCAGAGAGGAGTCGTTTGAAAATGGCAGTTAAACCATTTTCAAACGACTCCCGTCTGTGTACTAAAGGGGAGTCATTTGAAAATGGCAGTTAAACCATTTTCAAACGAATCCCGTCTGTGTACTAGATGGGAGTCGTTTGAAAATGGGGAGTACTTTGAAATTCCTACACCGGTACTGATTTTTTATATAAGTTTCTTCAAATTTTAAAAATGTACGCATTTATCAACCGTACTTTGTAGATTCCTTCATATGTTTGTATTTGCGTGACTGATGCCCGCGCGACAGCATGCGTATTTATTTAGTAAGTGGAATGTATAGTTGTTAAAATAAAAAGTGGCCAACAGAACATTCACTGTATCCTCTCGTCGGGAATAATTAATTTGCAAACGAAATTTTCAATTTAATTGTGTTGCGTTTCAGAAAAAGTACATTCAACGCCTTAAGCTTTGTAAACAAAGAAATGAGTGACCAACCAAGCCATGCTAAAAAGCACCGTGGCGTATGTCATGTCTGCACACTATATAATCAAGTCAGTTATTTACACACTAAATTTGTACCGACCACAAAATTGCAACATTTGTTTGAAGCGTCTCGTTTGAATTTAGACGCGTTGAATCTGAAAATATAGAAGTTGTGTATTCCAGGGCGGATTCACGTAGGGGAAAACCCGGTGCGCGTCCCCCTAAAAGTTTGGCGAGTAAAGATGTGTTTGCTCT
Source organism: Conchocele bisecta (assembly GCA_029237695.1). NCBI lineage: Eukaryota > Metazoa > Mollusca > Bivalvia > Lucinida > Thyasiridae > Conchocele > Conchocele bisecta. The sequence goes on along the minus strand of CM055267.1, from coordinate 82,060,965 downwards.
AAAATGCGTTATAACGCAGCAAAATGGGGAGTAGACATCAAAAATATTCAGGAGGGCATACCGCCGGACCCACCTATAGTCTAGTTGCCAAAATCTTGACCCTGCAATGTTAATTACTGCAAACTTTTTTCATGGAAATGTGTTCTATACGGTGATGTGAGCAAAATTAGCTTGGTTGCTACTTGTGCAATGTTGAGCAATTCTCATAATTCAAGATGGCCGCCGCCGCCATTTTGGAAATTGACTGATTTTCAACGTTTGATCTCGATGGCTTAGAGAGTCTTGTAATACAACTTTTCAAGGGTTTTCATGAGTGGGGAATCTATTTTTGATGATATGTCTTTGATTAAGTGCCAGTAGGCATATATATAATTGCATATTTAATTACCCCACCCACCTTATTTCAATTGAAATGCATATGTTACAATGTGTGTCTTCATACATATGTTGTACCTCACTTAGCCGTGGATAATACACATCTGTGTACTTACGAAACGCATACTAACACTAGTTGATGTTTTTATATCAATATCACAAAAAAAACAACTATTCAATGAATATAAAAGTATACATACATACATTTACCCCACCCACACATGTGCAGTTTACAGTCGTTTGAGCTCACATATGTCTTCATTTCCACGTTAGATCGGCATGCTAATAATATACATGATTTATAATCATGAATTATATGAGTGTATATACGTTACTGATTGTCCGTATAAGCCACCATACACAAGTATTCACGATGGACGATTGGACGAAGACGACAACAACAACAACAACAACAACAACAACATCAATATCAACAAGTATCTACCCCGGTTTCTGTGGGTCAGGCGGCGTATTTATTACAGAGAAATAAGACATCATGGTGAGAATTGTTATTATTAATCACATTTTTCTGCTCATGTTGCGTTTTTATTTGTAGATATATCAAAATAGCAACATTGCAGACGATATATTTATGTGTCATGTGTTTCCGTGGTTATTAATAATAACTCTGAAAAATACATTATTTTCATTTAAAATGTGCCTAAACAGAAACAAAGGTTTTAAATTTGATAATGAAATATATTGGCATTATGCAGCTGAAGATCCATCGACTCAAAAAACACGAGACCAGGCTATACACCTCGAATACTACACAGGACCATACAAGCTGAAGCCACCCGTACTTCTCCCGGAAGAGCTGTCTGCTGAAGAGATGCTGCTTCAGTCCTCTGCCGTCAGGTTCAGTCAGGGTCGAGACGCGGCGTGGCTGTCCCAAGTCCACGAGACTGAAAAGCCAATAGAGTGGGCGGGCTTCAATGCTCAGCAGGACATAATAGTGGACCACCCTACCCAGAAGCCCAAGACACTGGTAGTTTTCGGATGAATGATAGACTCACCACCTGCTGATCCTGATACCGTTCTGACTATGCTTGTGTATCTCGAAAAGACACTAAATACATTCGGGATGCAGTACATCCACCTCTCAGTCGACGTCTAACTGTACCAGACTGCCTGCCTAATCCAGTGGAACGACCCTCAGCGCTGGAACAGACTCATACTTCACCCTGGCATGATGCACATTCTCATGAGTTTCATGGGTTGTATTGGGACACTGATGAAGGCAACTGGCGTGAAAGTTCTCATTTGGTGGCAGCGTTTGGTGGTATCACCAGCATCGTCAATAGAAAGGCCTGGACCAATGCTCTACAAGCATACCATCTCATCATCGCAGAGTTGTTGCAGAGCTTCTTTTCAAAAGGCGCCAAAACATACCAAGAGCTGAGCAACTACCTTGTTGCATGTAGAAAAGATCCGAAACCTACGCTGCTGGCGCTGATGTTCCTGCGCGGAGAGCGGAATGGTGTTTTTTGTTTGTTTGTTGGGGTTTAACGGCCTATCAACAGCTAAGGTCATTTAAAGCCGGGTCAATGGGTCTAGTACTAAATCCCATATATTACCGTACCTAATAAAGTACATGTACATTTTCAAGTACATGTACAAATGGGGGGAAAATCCCAAAATCAGAACTGAATATTTACAATAACAAATCTATATATTCAGCCCTAAAATCAGAATAATCCTGATCTGATGCCATTTCCTCGCCACACCAGAATCAATTGGCCCCTCACAAAAGCAGTAGGATCAGTAATAATCTTACTACTTTTATAATGGGCAATAGCCCAATTCAACTCCCAGGTAACAAAAGAGCCAAAGATAAAAACGTACCGGAGGGCCAAACAAGGCAAATAGTGATTCCTATAAGGAGGAATCACTACCGTTAATTTACGCCGTCTCGATCGCCCGACCCCCACCCACGCGGAATGGTGACTTTCTTCTCCTGCAGCACTGTCTCAATGCGATGCTACCGTATTTCTTCGCCGCATGTCACCACAATTATGCCCGCTACCTGACCTGGTATGTACGACAGATGGAGCACCTTCCCAAGCATGCCAAAGAGGACCTACTAGCAGGCGCCCATGTCTGTCGACACTCGGACGGCGGAACCGCGGTGCCAGCCGATCAGTTTGGCGAACAGACATACATCAAGCGAGGGAAGGGTGCTGGAGGCAAGAAAGGCATTTCGACGAACGCCGATCAAGTTGCCGTGTGGGTCAACAGTTTCAGTGTATGAGCCCATCTCGACATCGCCATTGAAGATATGTACAGCGAAACTGGAGACGAAGAGAAGCCACATGGTGGAGCGGACGAAGAGAAGAACAAGCACAAGGAGGAAGGAGAGGGAAGAAGGAGACTGGACGAGACCGATCGGAGGAACATCGCATCAGAGCTGGAGAAATATACTCATCCCCTCAAGGAGAAGCATCCAGCTGTATATAATATCTGCAACGGCCAAGTGGCGCCCCATACAGTGAATGTTCCGGATGCACTGGCTATCGGAAGTGAGCAGAGCGAACAGTTCTCGGCTTCGCAAAGCAATGACTTCCACACAACCATAAAGAGAAAGGTCAAAACCATGGAGGCGCTCAAGAAGGCAGTCACCGTCAAGGGAAAGGCCATATATGACATTGAGACACTGTTCAGTCGGCTGTTGGTTGTGGGAGAGCAGCGCAGCATGGAATTAGCAGATGTTTTACAGTTCGAGCTGAGTCCAGTCCCTCCCGCCCTGATCGATGAGTACGGCTGCCTTAGGAATGGTGTCAAGGCCGTGCTCCTCAAGGGTATGAGTGTCACTGTCACAAATCCACCTGATCCAGACGTGATACTAGTTGATGCCGGACAATTGCTGTACCACGTCGTCTGGCCAGTCGCCGGCACCGAAAGATATTTGGCTGCCAGCATTGGAACTCGAATGGCCCACTACCCTCCTGATTGTAAGAAAATCGTCCTGTTTGATAGGTACGACCAAGAAGCTCCTAGCGCAAAGGACCATGAGCGGACAAGAAGAGGAAGAGCTAAGGAAGTCCGGCTGACCCCGAACACCCCTCTTCCATGTCGAGAAGCTATTCTTCATAATGCCACGAACAAGGGTCTGTTGAACAATATATTATGTGGCTATACGTTTCCACAAAACATCCAGCTTGTCAACAAGTTAGAATGTGACGTCACTCATGCGGAGGCAGACATTACACTTTGCAGCTACATGCTGATCGCGGCGGCAGATGGCTCCAAGACCATCCGCATCCTCAGTGAAGACACTGACGTTTTTGTTCTCCTAGTGTACTGGATATCGAGGAAGCGCATCGTTTCCAGGGTTCAACTTGAAAAGTGGAATGGTGATGTCCTGGACGTCAACAAAACTGTTGAGCGGTTGGGCCCCAGAAAATGCAGCCAGCTTCTCGGTGTCCACGCGTTGTCGGGCTGCGATACGGTGTCATATCCCTTTGGAAAAGGAAAGCAGTCAGCGCTCAAGCTCATAGAGCTAGACATACCCGGCCTCGATAGGTACTCGGTCAACCTGACGCAACCCATGCTAAACTGAAGGCGACAGCAGACAGCTTCTTCCTAAACCTCTACGGACAAAAGAGTTTGTACGTCAATGAATGAAGCACATGCCCGATTCTATCGTGCTCGTAAGAAGCCTCCGCCACTGAAAAAACTTCCGCCGACTGATGCCAACCTGCAGCTGCATGTGCTTAGAGCTCACCTTAAGGCTCGAAGGTCACACCAGCCATCGCAACAACACCAGTTGCTCCTCAAGCGTTGCTGGATGTAGTGAGCTGCAGCTGCACTGCACAGGGAAAGACATGCAGCAGCGCACGCTGTAGTTGCAACAGTGCAGGACTTTCATGCACAGACTACTGCAAGTGTGAGGGGGAGTCACCTGTTGTTGTCCGTTCACCAGCAAGCAGGTAAACATTGAAGAGGATGACGGGTGGCTTGTTGTAGACGACGATGATGAAGACCAGTAGATATGTCTAGTCACTGAACAGAGCTATGAGTGGCACTATGGCATCCATTTGCCAGTTCTTGCTATACAATTTGTTATTTCATGCCAATAGATATGTCTAGTCACTGAACAGAGCTATGAGTGGCACTATGGCATCCATATGCCAGTTCTTGCTATATCGTTTGCTATTTGATGCCAATATATATGTCTAGTCATTGAACAGAGCTATGAGTGTCACTAGGCCAGTTCTTGCTATACCGTTCGTTATTTCATGCCAATATATATGAATGCCACTATGTCATCCATAGATCAGTTCTTGCTTTATTATTCGTTAATACATGCACAGTTCAATATATAAAAAGAACAGAGCAGAGCTATGAGTATCACTATGTCATTTCATTGTTTTCCTTAAAAAATGAGTGACCTATTTGTGTCATGCTGTATATGTATCGCACCAGTAGGCCTGTCATTTAGACTACATTTTCAATGTTAGGCAAGCCTGTAAATGTAAAGTTTATCTTTATTTATACGTATCTGTGTTATGGGCAGGAAGCCTAAAGATATTTATTTTTGTAATATTATATATTGTGGTTCATATTATGGTTCCGTCTTCCATTCTTGGGAATAATGACAATATTTTTACCTCCGACCTCTGATTTTACATTGACACTGTCCCTATATCGGAAAGTTAACACCAAAAATTGACTCCCCACAATCTACAACCCCTAAAAGGAGGTATTACACGACTGGATAGACCATAAAGATCAAAAGTTGAAAATTTATCAAAATCCAAGATGGCGGCGGCGGCCATCTTGAATTCTGAGAATTGCTCAACATTACACAAGTAGCAACCAAGCTGAATGTTGTCCCCTAACCATATAGAACACATTTACATGAAAAAAGTTTACAGTAATTACCATTGCAGGGTGTCGTATAGTTCATATAGGGCTGGCAACTCGACTACTAGTAGTCTCCCGAGCTCCGCTTGGTCGACGAACAAACGGTGCTAGTTCGAAAATATAGTAAACTGTTTCAATTAAGAAGTCCCGCCGCCCCCCACCCCTAACCTGAAATCCTGGATCCGCTCCTGGTATTTGCTTTATATTATTTACACGCCTCCTACTAGAACGTCCCTTTGATAAACAAAAACAATAAAGCACGCAGACATCCAATGTTTAGTAGTAAGTAAATTAACATCGATCTAAAGTAGAATTTCTTAAATTTGTAAATGTTGGAGGCCTGTGCATCTGCGCAGCCTGATCAGGGTCTACACTGATTGCAAAAATACTAGTAAAATATATGCCATACATTCATATAACCATATTTACAAGTGATCAATTAAAATAATATTTAACAGTCATCAAACGGCAATCGTACGGCAGATGTAATGTGGAAGTCGCTAAAAATTACGTGACATTAGAAGGTACATGCAAGTGGTTGCAGATACAGATACAAATCAGTAGGCTACGTCCCTGGGGCCCGTTTCACTAAACTTCGTAAGACTAAAACAACATTTTCCTGTAAACAATTATTTGATTTACATTTATTGAGCAGCCTAAGCTCAATAAATGTAAATCAATCAATTGAAATTTCCAGACGATCCTAGATTTGCACTTACGAACATTTTAGTCGTACGAAGTTTTGTGAAACGGGCCCCCGGTGGCTACAATTATGTTCGCACTAAATATGCCTGTGACACAATACCAACACACGAAATACTAAATAATAAAACATGTTTGGCCCAGTGTCAACATGATGCGATATGTCAGGAGCCGCGTAATTATTTTTCTGACAATTTCCCAATTTTATTTTATGTTGATTTTCGAAACATTCGACGGTAAACTAGTAAATCAAATGAATTAAGACCGAGGCCCAGTTCTATCCGTGGCAAATTTTATCCAGAATACGTGTCACAGTTAATGAGTCAACTGTTTATATTTTCTTTAATAAAAGTAACGGTTGCGGGCACACTTTCACGTATAGTGGGGCCGGGTCCGACCGACCGTCGGCACTAACCGCCCCCATCAGTAAACACGTTTAAACCTAAGTTGTTATCTTATATTGCGCATGTTCATTTCCACGTGAGTTTTAAAGTTGCGACAAACAGTGCAGCAAGTATTGCCATTACGAATTAAATCGTTTTCCATAGAACGACATCTGTAAACCAAGACCTTTTCATAAATATGACCATGCAATATGTAGATCTACGTAGACAGTGGCGGATTCAGCGGGGGGGGGGGCCGGCCCTTCAGAAATCCCGATTTGTTTTTTGTTACGAAATATTGAGCGTAGAATGCAGGAAATGGCTTCCTCAATTCAAAAATTTTCCGGGGGGTCATGCCCCCGGACCCCCCTACCCAACTCCTTCGCACCGCTCAGTAGACAAATGAGCATATTCCGATTTTTGATTTTTTTTTTAACATTTTTTGAGCGTAGAATGCAGGAAATGGCTTCCTCAATTCAAACATTTTACGGGGGGGGGGCATGCTCCCGGACCCCCCTAGCCAACTCCCTCGCACCGCTCAGTCGACGAACGAGCATACCTCGTTCAACTTCCATGTGGCCCTCCCCCTCCTTGGTGAAATCCTGGATCCGCCACTGGTAGACACATAATTAAGTCATGCATACATGAATGCAGTGTTACCCGAGTGTGTCTACATATTTCGGAAATCGGTTCTCACGTTCAAATTATGAAGGTTAGCGTTACTCATCAAAATGCGTAATGCAGTGTAATCTATAAATAAATCCCAAAATCTGAACTGGCTGTGTACCGCGTGTACGGTTCCGTCTTAGATGGCCGAAAATACCGACCCCGCTCTAATCTGAACGGGACCGTATAGTATAATTAGTAAAGAGCGCACACACGCGAGCCGGGGTCGATCTCACAGTTGTAAGTACATGTATAGCTGATGGTGGTCGCCAGACAGGATAAGTTTGTTTTCTGTGAGTATTCCGGTTTCAACCCAAATTAAGAAACATACAGACGCCTCCATCTACGCCGACTATAATTGTTCTCGCGTTTGTTTGTAATTGTTATATACATATATAAATAAAGTTTAAAAGAAATATTATGATTACATAATACTGATATTGTTACTGATGTGTTATCTAAAAATACCGGTCATATGGTTATTTAGTTTCAAATGTCATTTCACAAGTCGTCCATATAATATACAAGTATTATAAAAATCATAAATGCAATATGCCCATTTGTATAAAAATAATCGACAAAATTACTACGTATTTCCTTGAAGGAAACCGAAGAAATAAAAGACAACTATCTGAACCACTATGAAAACAACTGTACAATTCTGCCACGCATATCCAGCATTAAAAGTGTGAGCCGTAAAGCGTACGGCTATAAATAGGACAACTTATTGCAATGGCGCAACAATTCCAAGTGTCAAAATCCGACGTGACGTTGGTAAATTTATGCGTAACTTTGCGACGTCATTTTCAGCCATTCATGACGTTGTCATTAAGGCTGGTTTTCACAGAGCGCGGCCCACATGTATATGCATGCAACGTTACAACGATTTCATTCAACTATAACTGTGACGATGCGTTTCAGAGCATAAATAACAGGGTGTGGGATCACGTGTTTCCGAACGGCGTGACGTGTTTTTAGATGTGTTTACAGTCGATTTCCTTTAATATCTTTCTAATGGAATGACATATTTTTATAAAATATACGCAGCAAATGCGATACACGTTGCTCTTTATTGTATAGGCGGCGTTAATCTCATAATTCTGTCTGAGGAATCGGTTACCGTAAATGTAAACAAAAACTAGAGCATGTGAATGTAAGAAATAAACGGTACTCGATTCCTTGTAAAAGTTATAAGTGATTGTAAATAACTTTCAGAGCACCCATACAATACATATGCAATCGTATTTGGTGCGCTACATATCATCAAAATCCGTCCATTTGCTAGGAAGATTTTAAAGAAAATCTACTGTCAAAATGACGTCATAGATTACGTCTAGTCGGAAAATTGGGTTCGGAAACCACGTGATCCCACACCTTGAATAACGCGTCATATATTTCTCCTGTAACTGTCTTGTTTAATTCGTACAGAATAACAATTGACTGTATGCTATACCACTAATGTTGTTTTGAACCTCAAAACCACATTTTGATGAATTCACATATCTTATATATTCGGCCGTCGGCTGAGAAAAGGGACTTTATGACGTTTGCAACAAACGTAGACCCATACGTTGCCAGTGCATCAGCGTCGTATGTTCAGAGTACGCTGTTGTAAGTATCAACAGTAGAAATATACCCCCCCCCCTCTCTCTCTCTCTCTCTCTCTCTCTCTCTCTCTCTCTCTCTCTCTGCGTGTAGTATAACGTATGCTCCACCACTACGTCGCGCTCTCTCTCTCCTCTCTCTCTCTCTCTCTCTCTGTACTAACGTATGCTCCCACCACTACGTCGTTTTCGGTCCTATCATAAACAATGTTCGATTACACAGTGTGCATTTGTTTATTTACAATATAACGCACTTGAAGAAACTCTAGTCTACCGTTGGTTGTATGTTGACAGAAAACATAACATATGATCATACAAGGCGTGACAATGTCCTCTGCATAATATGCAACCAGTGTTATATGATGCCCTAGTTCAGTGTATTCATCAATGAATGCTAAGCAAGAAGTATACGGTTTGTCAGCCGTATATTTTTAGCTCACCTGAGCGAAGCTCATGTGAGCTATTGTTACCGCAATGTGTCCGTCGTCCGTCGTCGTCGTCGTCGTCGTCGTCGTCCGTGAACATTTTCAAACGTCTTCTCCTCGGTAACCATTGGGCGTATGGTCACCAAACTTCATGGTTATGGTCCTTAGGTAGGGGGATTACAAAATTGTTAAAATGACGTCATTACGTAATCCAAGATGGCCGCCGTCTAAAAATAGCACAAATTCTTAAAAAATCTTCTTCTCAAGAACCGCCAACCGGATTTCGACAAAACTTGGTAGGAATGATCGATGTACATTGCTCTTTCAAAGTTGTTAAAATGGTGACCCTGGGGTTAAAAATGGGCGTGGCCCGTGGGGTCAAATTGGGGTCAAATTTTATTTTTGACTGAATATGGTCATTTCATATATCAAATTGAAGGTATCAATGAGGTGATCACTCTGGTGCATTTTTTGTCGCAATCGGATTGTTATGTCATCCAAGATGGCCGCCGAAAGGTCAAAAGGTCGTTCTTTTATTAGAGATTTAAAAATTCTTCTTCACATGAATCCGCTTAGGCCTATGGGTAGCCAAACTTAACAAAAGTATTATGGTCCATGGGTGAAGCCTTTTCAGATTTGTTAAAATGGAGGTCATCGCTAATCCAAGATGGCCGCCGTCTAAAAATAGCATAAATTCTTAAAAAATCTTCTTCTCATGAACCGCTTGCCGGATTTCGACGAAACTTGGTAGAAATGATTGATGTACATTGCTCTTTCAAAGTTGTTAAAATGGTGACCCCGGGGTCAAAAATGGGCGTGGCCCGTGGGGTCAAATTGGGGTCAAGTTTTATTTTTGACCGAATATGGTCATGTCATATATCAAATTGAAGGTATCAATGAGGCGATCACTACTCTGGTGCATTTTCTGTCGAAATCGGATTGTTATTTCATCCAAGATGGCCGCCGAAAGGTCAAAAGGTCGTTCTTTTATTAGAGATTTCAAAATTCTTCTTCACATGAACCGCTTGGCCCATGGTAGCCAAACTTAAAAGTTATGGTCCATGGGTAAAGCCTTTTCAGATTTGTTAAAATAGAGGTCATCGCTAATCCAAGATGGCCGCCGTCTAAAAATAGCATACATTCTTAAAAAATCTTCTTCTCATGAACCGCTTGCTGGATTTCGACGAAACTTGGTAGGAATGATCGATGTACATTGCTCTTTCAAAGTTGTTAAAATGGTGACCCCGGGGTCGAAAATGGGCGTGGCCCGTGGGGTCAAATTTTATTTTTGACCGAATATGGTCATGTCATATATCAAATTGAAGGTATCAATGAGGCGATCACTCTGGTACATTTTCTGTCGAAATCGGATTGTTATGTCATCCAAGATGGCCGCCGAAAGGTCAAAAGGTCGTTCTTTTATTAGAGTTTTCAAAATTCTTCTTCACATGAACCGCTTGGCCCATGGTAGCCAAACTTAAAAGTTATGGTCCATGTGTGAAGCCTTTTCAGTTAAAATGGAGGTCATCGCTAATCCAAGATGGCCGCCGTCTAAAAATAGCATAAATTCTTAAAAAATCTTCTTCTCATGAACCGCTAGCCGGATTTCGACGAAACTTGGTAGGAATGATCGATGTACAATGCTCTTTCAAAGTTGTTAAAATGGTGACCCCGGGGTCAAAAATGGGCGTGGCCCGTGGGGTCAAATTTTATTTTTTACCGAATGTGGTCATGTTATATATCAAATCGAAGGTATCAATGAGGCGATCACTCTGGTACATTTTTTGTCCAAATCGGATTGTTATGTCATCCAAGATGGCCGCCGCCGAAATGTCAAAAGGTCGTTCTTTTATTAGAGATTTCAAAATTCTTCTTCACATGAACCGCTTGGCCCATGGTAGCCAAACTTAAAAGTTATGGTCCATGGGTGAAGCCTTTTCAGATTTGTTAAAATGGAGGTCATCGCTAATCCAAGATGGCCGCCGTCTAAAAATAGCATAAATTCTTAAAAAATCTTCTTCTCATGAACCGCTAGCCGGATTTCGTCGAAACTTGGTAGGAATGATCGATGTACATTGCTCTTTCAAATTTGTTAAAATGGTGACCCCGGGGTCAAAAATGGGCGTGGCCCGTGGGGTCAAATTGGGGTCAAATTTTATTTTTGACTGAATATGGTCATGTCATATATCAAATTGAAGGTATCAATGAGGCGATCACTCTGGTGCAATATTTGTCGGTTATGATTATGTCATCCATGATGGCCACGAAAAGGTCCATTTATTCAAGATTTTTAACGTCTTTTTCTCAGGAACCACATGGCCGATGCTGGGTGAAGCATTTTCAGATTTTGTAAAATGAGAGTCATCGCTTAATCCAAGATGACCGCCATCTAAAAATAGCACAATTTTTTTAAAACACATGAACTCAATGTCACATTCTCCTCTGGTGTTCATGGAGTCAGGTGAGCGAATTAGGGCCATCATGGCCCTCTTGTTTAAATCTGGTACATGTCTGCCGATGTATCAACTCTAGATTGGTTGTCAACGCAACTGGGACGCATTCTCATCCACTGATGCATCATATAATTTGAGTCGCTTGTTGAGAAAATGCCTTAATGCCACTTGCGACCGGTGCAGGCCCTGACCAGCCTGCGCATGTGCGCAGTCTGGTCAGGGCCTACACCGGTCGCTATTCCGTCAATCGAGCATCATCCATGGCACTGAATAATGGTTTTTATCAATCTCTGGTTATGTGAATACACATGATGCTGAGGATTGTCACTCGACACAAATGTCCCTTTATCAGCTCTCTCCGCCAAAATGTGTGCCTCGGTTGAAACATTACAGGTGCGCTCGTGTATACGGTTGTTATCAGATTGTGTAGGTCGTTGGAGTTTAATTGCTGAAGATCTTAATTAATCATCAGCCTTGCAGATATTTACATACACCTACAAACACCGAACATATTATTTGAATAGGTTTGATAACTTTATCGCACACTCTCGTGCTTGGTCAGTTATTCGGTGCGCAAATAACGTGTCATGTAGCTGCACGTTTTCAACTTTAAATATAACATATTGTACTATATCTTATGTAATGCAGTGTAACAAAATGTAATTAGAGTTATGTACCCAGAACAACGTGTCATGCTGCAACTGTTGACAGTATCGTAGATTAATCTCAAACCCCGTTTGGAAATACTTTGAAATGTGCATTCTGTTCTGTTAAAATACACCTATGAAGTCATGCTATTCAATAACTGTCCATTATTTTTCAGGAATGCAGAGTCGTGTTACTTTGGGAATGGAGTGGTGTATCACCATTGAAAGTCACTGAAGTGTTACACACTTACGTGGAAGCATGCACGGGACTTCGCACTTGACAAGTCAACCGTGTACATGCACACGTACATGAATGCATAACACATCCGTGTATAGTACGGTTGTGCACGTGAATGTGGACCACATGGCAAGAAACATTTGCGAACAGTGTAGCCCGAGCACATCATACCTGTCTGTCATCTAAATGTTCAGATAAATAATACTTCATCATATATGCCCCCCACTCCTCCCCCACCCCCCCCCCCCCCGACTGAGAAAAGAGACCTTACGCCAGTTCAGCCTGTTCATCGGCGCAGTCTGGTCAGGGCCTACACTATTTGTTATTCCGTCAATGGAGTACAATGTAGCAATAACGAAACCAGCAAAACAAGTGGAAGTCTATCCTACAGTGAGTGTGCAACAGAAACTATGTCTCCAAGTATTGCCAATTATTGAAAATGTCGTAAGGTCTCCGTTTCTCAGCCGACGGCCCATATATACCTAATCCTATCGAAAATGTAAACGCAAATTGAACAGACGGTCGGACGAAAATATGGATGAAATGACAAACGGACGAGTTGTTGGTCGAACAGAATTACGATAATAATATACCCCTCGCTGTAATTCGTATGTTGGGTATAATAACTACAACACTGCAAGGAAAATCAGCAAAATGAAAATAAAATGTTTGTCAATTACATGTACATTATATGAATACTTATATTTGTTATTAACATTCTATTTAGTTCATCACTCACGCGGTGATGGTTAACACAAGAAATGGCATCGTTAAACGAAGCTTATCTCCTCGATGGTAGCCTTGATAATAATAAAAAGAATAATAATAAAATAACACAATTCCTTAGTGACCTTGACATTGGGCGGTGGAACGTGGGTCGTACTGGCAGCCTTGATAACAAAAAAAAAAAAAAAAAAAAAAAAAAAACGTTAACATTGTTGCCTTACAAATTTGCCTCACAAACAAGGTGAACATAAGTCTTCCGTGACTTTGACATTGTTCGGTCGGACGTCGGTCGTATGCAAAACAATTCCAGTTGACGAGGCGGCTCAATGAAGTGATGAACAGATATATATGTTAATAAAACATATATGGGCCGCGCCATACGAAAACCGGGCTTAATGACAACGTCATGAAAAGCGGTAAACGACGTAGGAAAAACGACGTTTGCAGAAAACGGAAAATTATAACTTACTGAAACTTTCACTAATATGAGACGCGATGCCTTGCATCTTAGTACACATATTATGACGTCATGACTTGACGGCACGTACTTGTGACGTCACTGAACGTGAATACATGTTTGACGTTATGGCCATGGTGTCGTGACAAAATATTATAGCAATGATACTACATGTAACACGAGTTCCTCGCAGCATCAATGAAATGCTTCAGGCGCTGTGCATTGTCGCCTAACTGTCGTTCTTTGACATTGTCACTCATTTCGTCGGTTATCCTTATGAATTCAAAATGGTGAATGCATAATTTAACTTGCTACATATCAGCGAAGTCCTCGCTTACACTGTACCTTGAATCCTAAATAATCTTAAATATGAACAACCTAGTGTATGCCAACGATATTACCATCTATTATCTTGGTAAATTGAGACACTTTTGAACAATTCAATCCAGTACTTAGCGAATGATATACCATTTAATGCCACTCATTTTATCATGAACGGAGGTAGATACTCAACTCAACTATATTGTAAGGGACCTGCAGTCTGGTTTTTGTCAGCATGATTATCCAGATATCGGGTTTGGTAGCTCCGCACCAACAAGGATGTTCACTATCAATTAAATATTGGCTGAGAATAGAATACGAGAGCAAATGTCAATTCAACAAGTTTAATAAAGTCTTAACTACCATGTAACAACAATTAAAGTATTTTTTACAGACTGAATATCGGATTATGCGGTGCAGGATATGTCGTTTCCACATTGTGGCAGAAATGAACACATGTCAAACAGAGAACAATAATGGGAATCTCAACCTCCAAGTAACCTCTGCAACTAATCAACATGTGTCGGTAAGCTTGGTTAAATATTCAACATGTTATAGTACATTACAGTTTTCAGTGTTTAAAGAAGATGGGTGGGGTAACCATGTGGGCGGATTCAGTGGGGGGGGGGGGGTGGGGGGGGGCGGACCCGGCGCGCGTCGCCCATAAAATTCGCCAAGTAAAGATCTTTTACAAGTTACAAGGCACGTTTTTTGCTCCAAAATGCGCCAGAACGCAGGAAATGCGATGTAGACTTCAAAAAAAGAAATTTGATGGTCATAAACATGATTTTCGCACGATTTGTAGTATCAAATCATCAGCTTATCACTTGACTGCATAATAATGTATACCTGAATCAGGCGATGGTAATGCGATCCTCAAGAAAGACACCTAACAACAATTATAAGGTATCACGCTACAAAATCTGCCAGACGTCGTGTTTTGTCACAAAGTTAGTGTTATAAGCCGCCTACTGCAGATGTACACGTGCACTGTCTACAAACAAATACTCCATTTGCAGCAATTCCTTATTTGAAAATTATTCATACGGAATTACGTTACTTGGGCCGCATTCCAAAACATGACGTTACATTAATAGCAACTGCAATAAACATTATTTTCATACTTTGTCTTGGCCTAATGGGAAACACTTGGAAAGGCTACGAGATATCCAAGTTTGGTTGACATGCGATAAAAGATGACAAATCGATAGGACTTGTCCGGGTATTCATCAACACACCCCTTGTATACGCCGTTGATAAAAACGTCGTAATTTCAACGTCATTGATCTAAAACGTCATATAAGTTTTTACCACGCGTCATAAAAATACTTCCAAAATGAAAAATAATTGGGATACATTGATAATTTTGGCGGCATATGGCTTTTAAAAGATGTACAATACAGAATACGCGAAAAAGTAAAAACTGAATATTTTGTCATTAAGCCCGGTTTTCGCATGGCGCGGCTCATATGTATTCGCCTTTTCTTACTGAGCAGTATTACGCGACTCTAAACGTCATAGCGCATCATAAAATGTAATATAGTTGTCCCGTTATGAAAACCCTCCGTAAATTCAATGCCAATCAAGCGAAACATGTTGCTATTTTAAGCGGTTCCCACAATATGACAACCTATTTCAACGGATACTTCATGAATAGAGAGCGAACAACACAAAGGTGTGCTACCTTAGTGACTGAATGGCGAACACTATACGCGCTGATCAGACGGTGCGGATGTACAGGATGATATGGGTCTACGCTGTTCGTATATGTCGTAAGGTACATACAACTACATAAATGCTACACTCCAGCAGGTGATCAAGAGTTACAGTCATCGTGGTTAGGCCTCAACTACATTGATTATTGTATTCCATAAACGGGCCCTGGCTGAGAAAAAGGGATCTTACGACATATGCGACCAACGTAGACCCAGATCATCCTGTACTTACACACCGTCTGATCAGCGCTTATGTTGTTCGCCATTCAGTCATTAAAGTAGCATTAATGACACCAGCAAACCACGTATTCACATCGTACAGTGCGAGTGTGCAGATGGAATTAAGAGTATGCTTGATTTGAATGAACGCATCGTCACTTAAGAATTTATACGGTTTGCCTATGGTATTCACAGACAAATGCATGCTTATAACCAGTCCAGACAGTGTATCTGGTGGGTACTCATTTCCATAACTATTTTTTACTTCACATATGAATCTGGATATGGAATAATTTAGTTCATCTATTGTCATACTATCCAGATCGACGGGCTTATGTCGACAGTACTTGGTGAGACAACGGCTCGAACACAGCTCTACGATTTCCATTCATTGAATTGCGTCACGGCCCATTATATTTTCGCCATCGTGCTCTCGGCAAATCTGGAAATACACATTTTCAAGCTAGTAATACATTGTATCATCTATTAAGGTAAATGTGCCCTTATGGGTACCCCACGAAAATATAACAAACAAGAGACTCAAATGGGCCTGTATCGCTCACCTGAAAGTATTATCCCATTATAAAGAAAACTAGAGCACAGTCGATGGCGCACCATCGCAATATACCAATTAAGTCGAAAAGGGGAGATAAACCATGACCGGAGATCGAATAAATAATAAAAATACACTTTGCGCATCTACACAGCATAATGAAGGCACACACCAAGTTTCAAGTACCTACCTATTACGGTTAAAAGGTTTTACTTCTTACAAGGCAAAATTGGGAAATTCTAAATCGAAAAGCGGGAGATAATCCATGACCGGGCATTAAAGGTACATGCCCACTCAGTAGGCACAACATGTTCTTTATAGGAATTAAATAAGTGTATAATCGTGTCACTATTCCACCAGTTCTAAAGATTACGAGTGCCCGC
Organism: Conchocele bisecta; assembly: GCA_029237695.1. Taxonomy (NCBI): domain Eukaryota; kingdom Metazoa; phylum Mollusca; class Bivalvia; order Lucinida; family Thyasiridae; genus Conchocele; species Conchocele bisecta. Next base: position 82,044,232 of record CM055267.1, on the reverse strand, counting down.
TATACAGATATAATCATTTAGTAATATATATTTTACTGATAGTGACGCGCGTTGGATCAGACTATTTTCATATGCAAATGAGGCATGGTATTTTTTAATTATTTATACTAATTGAATGCGTCACCTGAAAAAATAATATTTTCGACAGATGATGAAGAATGATAATTGCACATCAAAAAATAAATAAATAATAATGTCAGTTAACATTTTAAGGAAACACGGTTATCGTCCGTGATACCAGTGTGGAAAGTTACGTCTGATAAAATGTATAATAATGCCAATCAATACGTGGGGTGATGGTGAATTAATGCTTATTTTGCCAGAAAATGTCTCAGATGATGTCTCTGATATAAATAACATGTTGTGCCTACTGAGTGGGCATGTACCTTTAATATAAACAATAGTTTTCATAGTTCCGAATCACGAGTTTATTTGAGAATTTTGCTCACTGGCCGTTCCAATGCAGTATTGTTGGTGCCATGTATTATTTTTGTACCACGTTTAATAACACTAACAGCAGGCACTGGTTAAAGTCCGTGTTACTGTGTCGGTTTCGGTCAACAACCGTCATCGCAGAACCCTGCGGTGCTTGTGTAAAATAACCCACGTACTGTGCGAATACAGAAACAAAATTGGAAAAACTACTGAAGCTCAGTTGTGATTATTACAAACTTATGATAGCGTGCAGTTAATAATTATTAGTAGCAAAGAAAGATCATTTCTCTCAAAGAACATTTCTTCCCTGTATATTCAATGGCTCGAAATATACTGACATATAATAGTATATCACATTGAAACTGCTAAGCCGGAAGTTCCGACAACTTACCTTGTGACCTGCACCCGAGGTCAGTACGACCAAGTCAGGAAGCATACCTGTACGGTCATACAACGTTGACATCGTAGTGATGCCATCGGTGACTGAACTCGTGGCAGTGGCAGGAGAAATTGGGCTTATGGGATTTATAGCAAGCGTAGCTCCTAATCATATAGCACACTCATATAGCACACTCATGAGTCATGTAGCCGGTTAACGATATATAGTGCTTGTTCGAAGCATGACAGGTGTTTCATTGATGGAATGGCGGCGAACGGTGTATATCCTGATCAGACTGTGCGGATGCACAGGCTGATCTGGATCTACACTAGTCGCAAAACAACAAGCCCTCTTTCTCCAGCCACAGCCACATTTAAGTAAACGGGTCCATGTCACATGTGGTCAGTCATCCACATGTGAATAACGTGTAGCAGGAATTTTATAATTGTTACATTTCCTATAATATATAATATATATAATTATGTTTAGAATCAGCAGAAAATCAGAGAAATAAAAATTATCATGAAAACCAAAAATTAAAATAGGGCCACTTAATGTATAGTTAGTGGCCATGTTTGTCTCTTTTTTTTTAGGGGATTTGTATTTGAGTAGAGACATTTTAACCATTACACCGTCCCTGCTTTGGATTAGTCACCTGTGAACTCGTGCAGCCTAGTGAGGCTGCCAGAACAGTGAATAGTACAGACACTAATCAGACAAACTGCTATGTGTCCAAACTGATCACGCAAGCCATGGGCCACAGTCATACAGTCACTGGCCCGTATGCCATATGTCATCTTCATGGACGCAATGCAATGTGTGTATACGTAATTGACATCTCTATTTAGGTGTTCCATGTATACAATCTACTACTATTTACAATCTCCTAATTTTTATCACACAATGTCAACAATAATACATATGGGATCCCTGCTGACTGCGGTCATGGCGATGGCTGTACCCAGTATAACGATTATGTACGCATTGTAATGTTCGGCATTTAATCAGCGAGCAAATGTTATATGCACCGTATTATATTACTATCGATAGCGTATTTTGTTCATCATGACCTTCCTCAGCATTGGTGACATTGTACAGTAGATATATTGGTTCAAACGGACAATATGTCCTATATTTCAGCGGGTGGCCCATATATGGGAGGTGTGCTCGTGCAACATCGAGGTGCACGTCTACTTTTACTTGCCCAACAAGCTCTCATTCAAAACACATTTTAATTGTCAGTGAAAGCGTTGAAGAGAAATCTGTGATTAAATATGTTTTAAAGAACGTATTTTCAAGAGATATTTTTTTTCAAGAGATAAGAAGGCATGAGGAATGTAAGAGGACTGGTTGTGCATGTGTCTGTGCTCTTCATGAAGGTTGCCTAACGTCACAACCAGAATATATAGAGAATACCAGGCTAGTGTATTTTGGTATCAAGTTGATCAGGCAAGGGAACGCGTAGAAATTCCGAGGCTTGCCGAGGAATTCCCACCGTTTCCTAGCCGAGCCTGATAAACTTGATATCAAAAGACTGTAGCCTGGTATTCAATTTATCGGTAACGTTTTATGCTCTAAAATTACGACATATGACGTCGTTATCTGTGGACAGAACGCGGACTTGTTTACCTTGCGTAATTACACTGACTAGTATGGTGTATTTAGCCCTAAATAGGGGTGAACCCGGAAAAATTGCGGACACAGTTTAAACTTTGCCAGAATGACTAGAATAATATGTAAAGGAAGTAAAAAAAGTTCCCCGAGTTTCCCGGGGGTGGAAGGCATCTAATTTGCATATTTTCAAGATGGTCGCCATAAAAATAGTAAAAATACAGGTTTTGAACGGAAACAGCTAGAAACAGTTTCAATGTGTCTAATTTATCTAATTAAAGTATGGGAAACTGATTGTTGAGGTTTCTGAGAGGATTTAAAAAACTATAAGTCATCTAATTTGCATATTTTCAAGATGGCCGCCATAAAAATAGTAAAAAAAGGTGGTTTTAAACAAAAAACGGCTAGAAAAATGTTCTGGGTGTCTAATTTCACTAATTTAAGTATGGAAACTGATTTTTTTAGGTTTCTGAGTGGATTTAAAAATCGCAATGCACCTAATTTGCATATTTTCAAAATGTCCGCCATCTGAAAAGCCAAAATCTTAACATTTGAATTGGGAGGACCAGACACGTGATCAAGCCAACTAAGCTGACTGGAATGATGATGAAAATACATTTTTGGAAGTTTTTGGGTGAGTATATTCATGTACTGAAATAAACATAAGCTTGAATAATGGACTGAAACATGAAATTGAATGGCCTGCATACAGTGGCATGTAGGCCTACATGTACATGTACAATTATACATTGCAGCCATATTTCGTAACAAGATCAACAGCAGTGACTTCGACTCCTGGGATCAGAGAATACAAGTCCAGAAAGTTATTCCACACTTCAAATGTACCCTGTTTATTTTGGTTTGTATCCTCATGTTACTGTGGGTGCCGAAAACTCAGCGGCTGAAATTGAAAACAACAACAACAAGAGCAACAACAACAACAAACAAAAGTTCTTGAGCGGGCAAAGTCAAATACAATTTAGGTCCCACACACCCTCCCTGGTAATAACTAGTTCCGATAAACTGTTGTACATTCCATGTATCAAATCATGTATCAAATCATTAAGAGAATTAATGGTTTGAAGGATAGATCTTAGAATTATTATTAATTATTACAGTGGCAGGTTACATTTGTTTACATTTTCATATGGACAGGTGCATAATACAGTAAAAAGTATCATGTTCAACTGACACAGAGAGTTACACGAATGTCAGATAGAGAGAGAATGCGAGAGAGAGGTGCGAGATTTGGAGAGGGATTAGTGGAATGGAGAGGGGGAGAGCGGCATAGAAAGGGGTGGGGTGGGGTAGAGCGAAATTGTGAAATTTGATAAAATGCAATTCTTGTAAATATATTTCATTACATTATGTACATGTTATGAGATCACATGTTGTGAGGGTGTTTACAGGGTCCGTGATCATAAAACTTCAAGCACATTCTCCAAACTCATACTGGAAATCTGGGAAATTGGTTGGTCGAATGAAATTTGCTGATTCAGTATAAGAATGGAGAACGTACTCAAATTGTTTTATGATCACGGGCCTGGGTGTTCGGTTCATGGTATCTGTATCAAATGGAAAATTTATTTTGTTGTAATTATTTGCAGCCACATTAATTTTTAAACCAAAGTTTGTGAAAAGCTGGCAACACCCGTGTGACACATGTCGGTCTCATTCATGCTCCAAACTGAAATTCACACCATCAACTTTATTTTGCAGGCTCATGGAGACTTGCCATTGCTGTATATTCTGCTCCCTATCATTGGAAGATGGACGAGATGTTAATCGAGTTAGCCAGCTGGGCCGATCTACCATCATAGCCGCTAGCAATCGCAGGAATGACGGTATAGCAGCAGCCATTCAAGATACTGATCCTGTGATAGTGCACAGTGATTGTCGCAAAAATTATACACGAGAATCAAGTATAAAGGCACATATCAAGACCAGCATGAAAGAGATGAAGTACAGTAACAGTTGGATCCAACCCAAATTTACGTTCAAAATGCATTGAAACTTTTGATTTCCAAAAACACTGTCTATTTTGTGGTCTTGAGGCTCAGGAGCCCAGGAAGTTGGTGGGGCTTAAGCGGAAACACAATACTGTATACCAGTGTCAAACATTACCATTTGGGGACAAAATTAAGAAACATGCAGTACAGCGTAATGACAAAGTTGGGGAAGAAGTTCTGGCCCGGTTATCAAACACGATAGACTTGGTTGCAGCAGAAGGACGTTATCATAATAATTGTCGAATCAATTTTTTTCGCACAACAAGGCCAAAATCAGAAAGTGTTGCCAACAAAGACAAAGCATTTGACTGTCTGATAGAATTCCTTAAGGAAAATGAGGAGTGTCAATATTCCATTTGTGAGCTGGAGGATATCATGACAGAATACCTTGATGATGGAGTTGAAGGATATTCGCGCAAAACTTTGATCACAAAACTAAAATCACACTTCCAAACATCCATACTTGTAACCCAGTTGAATGGAAAGGACAGCTTAGTGGTGTTTAGAGATGCATTCAGTAATATTGTACATGATAAGTGGTATACAGACAAACTAGTTGATCAGAATGCTGAAAAAAAACGTATAACTCTTGCAGCATCCAAGCTTGTAGCAGCCGACATTAAAGCAACTATAAATGATTGTGACAAATACCCGTCTCCTTCTTCACTCAATACGATGGAGGAGGATACAGTTCCTGAAACTCTTGAAACATTGATTAAAGGTATTATCAGTCAGCCAGGCAAAAGTGTATCCAAAGTAAATGAGAAAAAATGTTTGGCCATAGAACAAATGATACTGTCTGCAGTGCGTCCAAGGTCATATTTGTCACCATTTCTAATTGCTCTAGGTGTATATTTGTACAGAAAGTATGACTCGAAAATGATGTTAGACATGTTACATGCATTTGGAATGTGTTGCTCATATGATGAAGCTAGACGCTACCAATCATCACTTTTACTTGCAGAAAGTACATTTCCAGACAACGAAGAGGCATTTATACAGTTTGCATTTGATAATGCAGACTGGAATGTATCCTCATTGGATGGAAATAAATCATTTCACAGTATGGGTGGAATCAAATGCACTACACCACGCAGTGATGAAACCTCATCTAATTCCCTCGATGTACCGCGCCTGAAACATTCCACCTGCAGCAGAAATGGGAACATTTGGTTATATCCCTGTCAAGGTGTACAGCAAACCTGCAAAGACTGGTCTCAAAATGGTCATTGGTCGTAAGATTGATCTTGGCAAGTTTAAAGTGAACCCAGAGGTGAAGGCAACAATACACCTTGATTCTATGTGGCTCGCATCTCCAGCTCTAGGTATCAAGTCTATCCCCGGCTGGGGTGGTTTCAATCATCTAGTTACAGAACTAGACAGTGTGTTTCAAGTAAGTGATGTGGTTGCCCCGCCCTCCCATTCATTAACTTAGATCCAAACAACCTCAGTGCAGTATACACAGCATTGCTCTTTGCTCAGAACGAGTCAACCAAATACAACCGCAAGTACTGTGTTGTCACATTTGATCAACCATTGTTTATCAAAGCCATAGATGTCATAGCTGCTAGTCCTGAACTATCGAGTGTAGTTGCTCGGCTTGGTGGATTTCATTTGCTCATGTCATTTATGGGGGCACTGGTTTCATAATGTCAGGAAGTGGACTGGAAGAGTTATGGAGAACTGTGTATGGTAATGAAAGTGTCACACATGCTTGATGGCCATTCATATGCACGTGCATTGCGGATCCATAGGCTCACCGCTCAGGCACTCATCACGATCCTGATGGAGAAGCCAGAAGCAATGGATGGAGTCGATCTGGGCACGTTACATCAGTTATGGAAGAATATGATGTCCGAGGAGATAGCACATAGTAATGCAGTTGTTCACCCTGCTGTGCTACAACTCACTGAAAGATTGAACCAATTATTCCAGAAAGCCAGTAGTCAAAGTAGGACAGCTAAATTGTGGATACAATATATGGAGCAAGTATCTCTAATGCTACAGTTTGTGCGTGCCGAGCGCAGCGGCTACTTTTCACTTCACATTCAAACCATCAGTCAAATGCAGCCATTTCTTCCATGCTGCAGGGCGTCTTCCATATGCAAAGTCATCACAGGTGTACCTACAGGTAATGGAGGATCTGGAGAAGAAAATGCCACCGGAAGACTGGAAGAAGTTTCACTGAAGAAGGCTATTTCACCATTCGTAGAACAAGCAAGTTTTGGTCAGGTGTATGGTCCGACATGACTATAGAACAGGTCTTGATGAAAGGGATGAAGACCAGTGGAGGACTTACACGTGGACGCCATATAACTGACAGCACAGTCGCACAGTGGATTGGCGCCGTACCAACTTTGTCTACCAATGTGTGAGGCACTGGAGGATCTCTCGGGTGTGAACTACGAATCAGCAAACCAACATCGTCCGCAAAAAGATCATGCAGAACTGAAACCTGCCAGACTGACACAAGACAATACTGACAGGAAGCACCTGGTTGAGTGGTTAAGGACACACAGCCCATTTTATTATACAGACAAGCTTGTATCAATCTTCAGCGGAGTTGAGGCAGATTCCAGTGTAACATGTGACGATGCTGTCAACATCGGGATGAAACAACAACAAGACATATTGGGGAAGAGTGTAGCAGACCTGAAGCTAAAGCGCAAGAACAGAGTTGTACCACTGTCGGCAATGAGGGCCACTATAAAGGTGCGCAATGAGCCAGTCGTCGTCAATGAACAACAGATGTTGAACAGAATTATAGCTGTATTACAAACAAGCAACGAGTTGAGAAACTTCGTCCATTACGAGTTTGTGAAACTATGCCCCTTCTCTGTTTGATGCAGTGTCCATGAGAAAGACAGCAAAGGCTGCTCTAAATCGTATCCTTGATGTAGAGTCTCATCTTGTTGATCCACCTGCTCCAGAATCAGTTCCTATAGTTATTGATGGCGGGTACCTTCTGCATGCAGTTGTCTGGAAAACGCCCTGCTTATATGCGGAGGATGTGATAGAGGGGTATGTCACCTATTTACAAAGGCATTACATAAATCGCCCTGTCACTGTAGTATTTGATGGATATGATTCCAATCATAGCACAAAGGTAGTGGAACAATCTCGGAGATCCAACAAGAACACATCTGCAACCATCGAAGTGTCTCCACAGATCAGCACATCCACAAAGCAGGAAGAGTTTCTGGGAAATGGCAGCAACAAGGCATCTCTCATTAAGCTTCTTTCCAAAGAGCTCAGCACTGTTGGCATTGCTACTCGACAAGCTTCAGCTGATGCAGACAACCTTATTGTCAGCACATCCCTAGGTTACAGTGATACCGACCCTGGTGTTCATGTTTTGTGCAATGATACGGATGTCCTGATTTCCTTGCTTGACCGCAAACCTCCAAATGAATCGGTTATACTCATTCACCCTCAGCCTGCTGGCAACGCTCGGTATGTCGACATTGACAAGCTTCAGATCTCTATGGGAAAGCTGAAAGATGTAATCCTCTTCGCCCATGCCTTCACAGGAACAGATACAACATCTGCAGCCATACCGCCGTGGTAAGGCGGACAGGCATGTGATCTACTGAAAAAGAGGCCATCTCTGAGAGAGGAAATGTCAGTATTCTACAAGACTGATGCATCACAAGAGGAAATTGCTGTTGCTGGTGAACACTTTTTTCTAGCATGGTATGACATAGAGCGTTTCGGATCACTAAACAAGGCTAGATTCTTCAAGCTGAAACAGATGATTGCCAAACAGTCAGTCTCAAAACCTATCAATCTTGCTGTCCTCCCTCCAACTTCAGGTTCATCTAAGCAACACAGTCTACGAGCACATTACCTTGTTCAGCAATGTCGCGGTGCTGAGCTGGATTGCACCAAATGGGGCTGGGAGTTGCGTGCAGATGTACTAGTTCCAGTTGGCTCTGAAAATCCATCTGCTCCACAGAGACTACTGGAACTAATACATTGCAATTGTAAACTGGGATGCAAAATGGCCTCTTGCAAATGTAGGAAGGCAGGGCGTGCATGTACACCTATGTGTGGGACATGTCTTGGGGAAACGTGCAGCAATATCCCAATTGTAGAGGATAGTGACTGAACAGGTGATGGTATTACCGTAATTACCCTAAATATTCGGACGACCTATTCAATTGCTCTAAGTGTCCTAAACTGTATGTTGTCATGTTATGCCATCAAGGCATTCTGTCAAGGTGCAAACAGCGCAGTGCAGCTGTGCTCAGCCTCGGCCAATCAAATTTGCGGATTTCGAGATTGAGATTGGAGAACGTACTCCAAAAATTTGGTGGTCACAGCCCCTGATTGCTCCTTCAGGAGCAGGCTGGTCTGGGTCTACACTGTTCACTCTGGCACATCTGTCCGAATATTTATGGCAATTACGCTAATGTTACACATTAAAGATGCTGCTGTATTAGAATGATGTATAGACATATACATTTGTATCAAAATGTGGTATGTGCTTATGACTGTTGAAAAAAAGGTTTTATGTGTTTGTCTATTGCACACACTTTGCCGGTATAGCGGTCTATAGTATTATTTATTGAATGAATTAAACATCCACCATTTAGTAGCATACCTGATAGATCATTATCATGCACTAGGAGTGTGTTACAAAATTAATTCATTGATCTTAACCGTATAAAGCTTTGTTTCTACAGTCACTGTCACATAATTATTTGGTAGTTTTAATTGCCAATGTACAAACACATTTTCCATAACTGAGAATGTCTACAATTATTATGACGCAAATAAAGAGTGAATTCTATTCTGATTTGCCAAAAGATTATTCTTGTTACACAATATAAACTCTTTGCCCTCAATATGTATTATGAGTTCTCCATACGGGAATTAGTGGAATTAGACATCTTGAACAATTTTCTCATAGTTTGGGCTTAAAAGTTACGTTACCGTAATTACCCTAAATATTTGGACATCAATGGCTGTGCAAACAGTATAGACCCAGACCAGCCTGAAGGAGCAGTCTGGTCAGGGTCTGCACTGTTTTCCATTGTATCAGCACATATTGGATGCCCTACTGGGCAACATAATCAACTTGATTAACGTTTATGACACTTATAACAATTGGTTTTGGTGTCCGAATATTTTAGGGTAATACGATATATCCTATGCTGTCTATCTTGAAAATATACAAACTATGTGTCTTGTCGCTATTAAATCTACTCAAAAACATCAGAAATCAGTTCTCCATACTCAAATTAGTGAAATTAGACGCCTTGAACATTTTTCTATAGCTGTTTCCGTTCAAAACCATATAAATATTTTTATTGCGGCCATCTTGAACATATGCAATTTCGATGTCTTGTAGTTTTTAAATCAACTGAAAAACATCGGAAATCATTTCTCCATACTCAAATTAATGAAATTAGACACCTTTAACATTTTTCTAGCTGTTTCTGGTCAAAACCTATTTTTTTGCTATTTTTATGGCGGCCATCTTGCAAATATGCAAATTAGATGCCTTCCACCCCCGGGAAACTCGGGGAACTTTTTTTACTTCCTTTACATATTATTCTAGTCATTCTGGCAAAGTTTAAACTGTGTCCGCAATTTTTCCGGGTTCATCTCTATTTTCACCACACTAGACGTCATTTGGTAACGTCGCGTGACATGATCCGACCAATGGAACGTCAGTTTTCACTTTGTTGTAACCCGGATGTTTGTATCAGGTATATGCTTGATACAACAATATGTTATCAGTCAGTACGTATTCGGTCAATACAGGCATGTCACCTGATAAATTCGATTAACTAGACACTCGGCGATCCTCGGCATTCCTACGAGTTTCCTAGCCTTGCCTGATAAACTTGATATTACAATGCACTAGGCTGGTATTCTCTGTACTGGCAGACTAAATGTCATGCTGGACACAGAGATTGTCAAATGATCGCATATGGGTAACTTCGAACAAGCGGTCCAAAAGGGCATGAGTCACTCACCTGGCAAAAATTGTACCAGACCGATCGCCTTGTCGATACCATCAAATTGATATATGACATGACAATCTTTAGACAAACATATGAAATTTTACACCACTCCCATCACGGCCCCACCAATGTATGATCCCGGCGCCACCATTTAACAAATCTGAAAGAGCATCGACTATCGATCATTCCTGTCACATTTCATCACGTAAAATCTCTAGTGCATACTCTTGGTGTCATATGATATGTTACTAGAGGGCCCTCCTGCATTCCTTGTGAAAAGTTGCATGTATATGTCATCACGCACATTATAAAGGCGTTCAAGACAAGGACATAGGGTGTAATATTTCTCTGTTCAAGAATGGATAAAATACGCATAGATGATCTTACATGAGTGATGATTTAATATGATATTTATTAAACTAGGATGCTATGTGAAACAGGTAATAACTATCATATTAAAGGTACATGCCCACGCAGTAGGCACAACATGTTCTTTACAGGAATTAAATAAGTGTATAATTGTCTCACTATTCCACCAGTTCTAAACATTACGAGTGCCCGCTATACAGATATAATCATTTAGTAATATTTATTTTACTGATAGTGACGCGCGGTGGTATCAGCCTATTTTCATATGCAAATGAGGCATGGTATTTTTTAATTATTTATACTAATTACATGAAGCACCTGAAAAAATAATATTTTCGACAGATTAATAAGTATGATCATTGTACATCAAAAAGTAATTACAGAGAAGAAATAGTAATGTCAGTTAACATTTTAAGGAAACACGGTTATCGCCCCTGATATCAGTGTGAAAATTCATGTGTAATATACGAAGTATAAAAATGCCAATTATATCGTCCGAAAATGGTTCATGACTGTTCATTTTGCCCGAACAATGTTATATCTAATGTATGAACAAAACAATATGCCTCCCTATATTATAACCTGGCACGTGGGCATGTACCTTTAAGGTAATACAAATGTTATTTTGTATTATTGCATAAGCAAAGCATCGTACATTTAAGCTGTATTAAACATATATCATGTTGTCCGTGTCAGTTTCATTTACACATGTATTACACAAGTTAGTTGCGAACAGTAACTCTTGCAATCTACTCCCGTACCGTCCGTCGCAGATGGACGGTATGGGAGTAGATTTCAGAAGTTATTGTTCGCAACTATGCACACGTATGGTTGTTTTACTACACGATATTATTACACTAGGAAATCCCAGTTCATGCATTACAGGTACATGCCCACTCAGTAGGCACAAACTGTTCTTTATAGGACTTAAATAAGTGTATAATTGTGTCACTATTCCACCAGTTAAATATTACGTGTACCCGCTATACATATTTAATCATTTAGTAATATTTATTATTTTTTCAGGTGACACATTTCATTAGTATAAATAATTAAAAAATATCATGCCTCATTTGCATATGAAAATAGCCTGATACCACCGCGCGTCACTATCAGTAAAACAAATATTACTTAATGATTATATCTGTATAGCGGGCACTTGTAATTTTTAGAACTGGTGAAATAGTGACACAATTATACACGTATTTAATTCGTATAAAGAACATTCTGTGCCTATTGAGTGGGCATGTACATTTAAACTTGTACCGGTACATTGTAACCTCTCTAAACCGGACACGCAGGCAGACTGTGTATCCTTAATTGTATAGGTTTAATTGGTGTATATTTATGATGATAATACATGTTCAAGTTCGCAAAAGACAGCCGCATAGTACCTTGGCATAATAATGTGTCTGGATTACAGTGGAACCTCTCTAAACCGGACACCCTGGGAGGTCCCCAGGGTGTCCGGTTTAGAGAGGTTCCACTGTATATGGCTAACTATCGAGGATGTATTTATTATTGTATTGTAATGACACAATGCCGCTCACGTACGAAGATCCAGCTAAATAATATACACAGCTGAAACATTACTAACATATATGTTCTGTGTGAAAATATCTGTCTGAAGGACTGTATGACACACTGTGTAAAAGTAATATTTTTGTTTGTGGCTGTGACTGGTAAGTCGCCATTGTTTTTATTTACATTGCGTCTATGCTAATACCAGAAGGCCTCCGTGTGACCGATTTACCTATTCGTACGCGTTCCATAAACCGTTCTAGTTCATCAGTTTTACGTTTACTGGTTCCAATTCACAGGGTGCCAGATACAGAAAACTAAGCAATAAACCGAGAACCTGTAACTCTGCCCCAGCTCTAGCCATACCAATTACAGGACGCAAGTAAGCACGGAACCAATACATCATGTACATTGACCGACAACAATTAGCAGATGCATTCAGTCCGTTACGACTTCGTTTCAGTTTCAGTTTCAGTTTGAAGGGACTACCAGTAATAATGTTTTATAAATAAATGTAAATTGTTAATTCGTGACTGTGACTGAAGAAATGTGGCTTATGGTATCTGCGACCCGTGTAGATCTAGAGCATTCATGCAGGGTCTGCGCTGGTCGCCATTCAGTCAGCAAGGCCGTAACCAGAGGTAAATACAAGATGAGGCGAACCAAGTCCCGACATGGGGGTCAGGGAGCATTCTCCCCGCCACCACCCCAGGTATTTGTTTAATTCTTGGCATAAAACAAATAATCGGCAAAATGGCCGCCTCTTCAGCATCATCATAGTTACGGTACTGGTCAGGGAAAGGTCAGTCATGCTTCTAATAGTGTATGTTTTTATCTTTCCTCAAGACTGAGCTGCTGTAAGACACATGGCGAGACTGGCCATATATCCCATTCATTCGCGCAGTCTGATCAGATCAGAGTCTGCACTGGTCACCATTCAGTCAGTGAAACATCAGTCCTGTTTCTAACAAAGTGTGTTCTTATCATTCATCAAGACTGACATGGAAGACACAGAGCAAGACTGGCCATATATTACATAAGACCCATTTCTCCACACATAAAACATACATGTGTTTTAGTATTGGGTTTCACTGTAACTTATCTTAGATTGTAAATTGTCTTAGACACCACGGCAACCTAACAGGCGTCTCATTTACAGAGATTTCATCATATTATTAAAACTCAATTACATCTGTTTCAAAATGTTATTCTCTTAATTTTTTTATTTGAAATGGTTGCGTTAAATTTTGTGAATTTTAAAATGGGGGCTAAAATAGATTTTGTAAACGAGCTTGGCTCATGTTAAATACAATTTTAATGTCGTACGTTGACTTGATTTGGTTTATTGGTATGTAATGACCTATCAATAGCTAAGGTCATTTAATGCCGGGCCAACAGGTTTGATCCCGCATTTAACCAGCTGCATTGGGGGAAAAGGGGGGAGGGGTCCCAAAATCAGTACGGAATATTGACATCGAAATAAATATATATTAATCCCTGAAATTAGAAAAGTGGAAAACTGTAGGACTAGTTCGATGGACGGACAGATGGCGCCACAACATAATAGGGAATGGAAATGTGGAGGATAATAAACATACACATGAAGTACCAGCCAAATTGTTACACAGTACAAAAAGTTATAAGAGAATGGAGAAACGTACTCACATTTACTGGACGGACGCAAATTTAAAAGTTGTTTGACCTTGACCTTGTGCATGGCGATAGCACAGGTGAGACGGGGAATGTAAATATAGCTGTTAATAAACATGCACATGAAGTTTCAAGCCAATTTGTTACACAGTAAAGAAATTATAGGAGAATGAAGAAACGCGCTTTCATCTACTGGACCCAAATTTCAAAAATTAATTGACCTTTGTCATGGGGAAAGCATGAGTGGGGTGGGGAACCAAACTATGGATGATAGTAAACATGTACAGTAAAGAAGTTATTAGAGAATGGAGAAACGTGTGCGCATATAATGGACGCAAATTTCTAGTAATTTGACCTTGACCTTGGGCATGGGGTGCATGGGTGGGGCGGGGAATGGACATATGAATAATAGACATGCACATGAAGTTTCAAGCCAATCGGTCGTACGGTAACAAAGTCATAGCAGAATGGAAAATGTGACGGCTGGACAGACGGACGACTTTTGCATCCCTATATCCCATGTTCGCTACGCGATGGGATATATCTTTAACACAGACACATTGACGTCATTGTAACCACTACTACAAGCTCTACAGGCTTGAACATTAACGGTGTGTTTGACATACTGGGCCTGAATTCAAGATTATAAACTTTTCTACGCCTTAATGCATGACGAATCAAAACGCCGTCTACATGTTATCTTACTGGGAACACACCTAAAATCAAATTCAGTCAACCAAACAACATGCTTCATCATGATTATTCTGAGTTTATTTTGACATCAGTTTATTTCATGTATTCATTCATACTGTGGACAAATTACACAATTATTTGACATTCCGTCTACATTATATAAAATGATTCGACTGTACACGTACATGCATCACTTAACCGAATACATTTGCAATTGTAAGCTTATTATAATATATGTTTGTTGTAGAAACTACTTTTCCATAAACTGAAACCTTGATGCACTGAATCGACCCAGATGAAAACGTAGATTCACTTAAATCCACTCTTCTGTTTTAGCCCTGCTAAAATGTAAAATTATGTGGCAACATGCACCGCCATGTTTACATCAGTCACATGAGCAACATACTAAATACATGTTTTAACTACAGTGGAACTTCTCTAAACCGGACACCAAGAAAACACATGTGATCTTATTTAAGATGAGTTGCTTGGTCATTTATCTCATGTGATAATGTCTGTTCGTGATCGCATAACACACAACTATGGCTCAGAATTATTAAATTCCCGGTCTACAGTGAAACCTCTCTAAACAGGACACCATGGGGACCTCCCAGTGTGTCCGGTTTAGAGAGGTTTCACTGTACAAATATTCATGAAGTTATGTCAACAAGCCTGTAAAATGTTTGTATTTTTCACCAGAGAATTGGGGGCTTATGATATTTGTGGCCAGTACCCCATGATCTGCTAGCACACTCCTGCAGCTTGTTTAGGATTTATACTGTTTATTTGGAGCATGGTGGGTGTTTTGCTGACTAAATGGCGGCGAATAGCACAGCCCTTGATCAGACAAATGTGCAGGCTGGCCTGTGCCGACACTGAACACAAATGTCCAAGGCTCCATTTCTCCAACCATATTCACTTTGAACAGTTAACGGCACTCAATATATATGCAGTGACCTTTTTCGCTATACTGAGTGAAATGTATGTGCAGTACATCACGTGACAAACTACATACTGAATAGTTGCAGTGACTTCAAAATGTCATATACATAGAGAAACACACCATAATTTGGGAGCATTCTAAATTCAGCACTAACAATGGCGTTACACTTCGTGTTATCTTTTAATCAGTCACAGAAAGATGTCATGACAGGAACAGCATGTATAAGGAATATGCATACACCTGGACTTTTAAGTTCATCAGACAAAAATTGGTATAATATTATTTTTAAATTTTAAGTCCGGCTAAGGCTCGCATGAAATTAAATTACAAAATATCATCCCCACCTTCCCCTTAAAAAATAATTTCAGATTAATCTTTTATTTATATATATTTGAGGAAAAATCGTTAATTGTCGTTTTTTTACAACACTTAAAAACAAGAAAATGTGGCCTGTCGGCACATGAATGCCCCCGGTGACAGATTGGCAGAAACTGTGGCAAAGTTAATTTACCAAAAGTGATAAGTATTCATAAACGCAGGTGTGAAGGTCAAAATGTGAAGGTCATATTCAGGGTAGCATAGATGTGTGACATTTGTGCACAGGTCTTGTGTAAACTCCGGTAAAAAAATTAATGTGTGAAAAAGTTCAAAGTTGTTAAGGTCAAGGTCATATTAAGGACGGCATGAATGCGTGGCATTTGTCCACAAGTGTGATGTATTGAAATATGATAGTGATCCATCATGACAGAATTGAGAAACTCCTGCGAACTTGTTAATGTGTGAACAAGTTCAAAGGTGTGAAGGTCAAGGTCACATTAAGGTCAGCATGGATGTGTGGCATTTGTCCACACGTATGCTTTGTTGAAATATTTAATTAATTTTTCAAGCAATATAGAAGTTATGACAGAATCGCGAAACCCCAGTGAACTTCTTAATGTGGGAAAAGGTTCAAGGTTGTGAACGTCAAAAGGTCATATTAAGGGCAGCAGGGATGTGTAGCATTTTTCTACAGGTATGGTCGAGGCGCCAGTTTACGGGGTAGTCGGAGTTTTCGGTGTATTCAAATATTTTGTAATTTATAGACATGTGTGTAGCCGCGATGTGCTTTACGTCAGGTGATTAAAATAAGCGTGACTTGACGTACATTATGTCCTTTAAAATGCCACCAAATCCAGTGTTTGGACTAAATACTGGTAATTTTTGTAATTTTAGGCATTTAGGTAATTTTACTCACGAACCTACCTTGATTTTCTACGTCCGCCATTAATCTGCTCTTTAATATTGTTAAAATCATAAACAATAGAAAAGTTTCAAGTTTTCCTTTACTGTGCCTTATTCATCTGCGAGACATCAACAGCCAATGAAAACTCGGGACAAATTAGCAGATTTATTCACACTTTCGGAACATACCCCGAAAACACCAACCATAAGTCAAGATTCAAGATGGCCGACTCCTGTGTTGCTAAACGCGCTAATGCGGATTTTAATCTAACAACAATCTTATTTTGAAGGCAAGAAACATTGAAAGAAATGTTTAGCATTGGATTGAACTGACAAGTTAGCTCATATGGTATGTTTTATAAAAATCGCTAGTTGATAAACTTGTTAATAACCCGAAAACTAGACCCACCATCATATAATTAGTTGAAATATTTAAGTAATCCTTCAAGTTATATAGAAGTTATGATGAAACTACACTTCATTCACTGTTGTCACTTGTTGCTGTTCAGAATGGTTGTGGCATTGCTAAATCATCGATGGCAAAATCACTGTCTTGTAACCAGAATATCTATGCAGTCAAAACAACGTCATAGGCACTGTGTGTACTGTGTATGATCAGTTTCTTCAATACACAGTAGGGAATTCATATATGGTACTAGGCTCAATAACTTCACCTTTAACAATTTGACACGGACCACGTAAATGACTGGCAATAGGTTTGGTGGATCCCAGTCTTATTTAGTTCATTGTCTATTTCTGCTATGACGATGTCTTGCTTCAGTTGTTGGTTGTGGTACATTTGGGAAAGTTATTCGGCTCGAACGAATTGGTGCTAAACTTCCAATAACCAGAGTTGCCTTCATCGAGCTCTCCTGTAATAATAACAGAGTATTTGCTACATAACAGAAATACCATCAGACTGCAGTCACAAGTGTTTCCAAAATGTTTCAGAACTGTTTACCTAGGCATTGTGAATGGGCCGGAACCCTTTAGTTTTGTGAAAACAAAAACGTGAACAGACCATGGACAGGCCTCTATTTATGATTCCACATGGGCATATATGTAATAGTTATAGTTCACATATTGAATTTTTAATAAATTAATTTCGAGCGAGCGCTAGCAAGCAAGAAAGGAGTTTATTAAAAATTAAATATGTGAACTATAATTTATTTATTGTTTACCCAGCCCACTGCGAAGCTCCGCCCCTAAACATGATTTTGAATCGCTATTCTAGTATGTGATTGGCGGTGCAACACTAATTGAGCGCGTGTGTTGGCAGTAATATGCTTTGCGTCTTGTGAACTGATGACAACAAGACATACAATCAGTTCTAAATATAGCGCTGAACATTTAATGATTAATTTAATACATTTTGGTGAAAGCGTCGCAATATGCGATTAATTGAGACGAAATGCCATTCTTTCATTGGTCGAGAAACTAGGGTAAACAATAAATACATATAATGGTTATTTATCATATGAGCACAAACAAAACAAGAAAATGTTGTATGTGTGCACGAATGCCCCCGATGTCATATTGGATAAGTCTGACAAACTTCTTAACCAAAATAGAAAAGTGCTTAAGCAGGGTTGTGAAGGTCAAAAGGTCAAGGTCAGATTCAGGCCAGCATGGAGTGTCGATGTTTGTTTGTTTATTAGCATTTAACGTATCAACAGCTAAGGTCATGTAAGGCCGGTGCATATCTGATGCCAGATCCATACCACACCAAAGTCACTTTGCCACCTTCCCCTAAAATAGGATTACGAATAATCGTAATACTCATATAAGGGGTATAACCAGAATCAACTTTCACATACAAAATGCCAAAGACATTCAGTCAGAATTCCGGTAAGGATGAATACCGATCGTTGAATTACCCGTCGCGTGCTCCCAACCAACCACGTATGGAGTGTTGAATTTGTGCACAAGTATGATGTAATGAAATATTAAAATAATCCCTTAAGAGTTACATGTATAACAGCATTGATAAACTCTGGCAAACTGGGGGTCAAATCAGAAATCGAACTAAACTGTGTGCATCTACTCATCACAAGGAAGCTACATATCAAATTCCAGGTCTGTAGTTATTACGGTTTCAAAAGTTTTACAAGTTACAATACAAAATGGCCAAATTCTAAGTCGAAAAGGGGGAGATAATGCATCATAATGAAGCGACATACCAAGTTTCAAGTATGTAGCTAGTACAGTTATTACTACCGGTAAATGATTATATCTCTATAGTGGGCACTCGTAATATTTAGAACTGGTAGAATAGTGACACATTTATTTAATTCCTATAAAGAACACTGTGTGCCTACTGAGTGGGCATGTACCTTTAAAACATTTACGAGTTACAATGCAAAATTGGGAAATTCTAAGTAAAAAACGTGGGAGATAATCCATGACCTGAGGGTCGAAGCAAAAATTGAAATAAGCCTTGCACATCTACTCATCATAAGGAAGCTACATACCAAGTTTCAGGTCTGTAGCTAGTACGATTTAAAAGTGTTATGAGTTACAAGGCAAACTTGCCAAATTCTAAGTCGAAAAGCGGGAGATAATGCATGACCCGGGGGTCGAATAAAAAATCGAAGTAAACTTTGCACATCTACTCATCATAAGGAAACTACTTACTACGTTTCATATCTGTAGCTAGTACGGTTTAACGAGCTAGACGGATGGATGGAAGGACGGAACGGAAACTCTAAGTAAATTGGGAAATTCTAAGTAAAAAAAGTGGGAGATAATCCATGACCTGTGGTCGAATCAAAAATCGACTCATGATAAAGAAGCTACATACTAAGTTTAAGGTTTGTAGCTAGTATGGTTTAAACGTTTTACGAGCTACAAGGTAGGTGACGGACGGACGGACGGATAGAAGGACGGACGGACAAGGGTAAAACTAAATTCCCATAAAAAGCTCCGACACACAGATATTTTTCTGACACAGCGGAATTATGTTTTCTGGCCTAAATTCACACAACAGATATTTATTTTCCAACATAGTAAGAAATTAATACCTTCTCAGTATTTTCTTTAGCTTTTATTGTCTATTTTTCTCTCCACAACTGGTAAATGCTCGCAAACCAGGTGTCCCAGTATAGGCGGTCAATGCGTCTGTTGGTTGAAAATCTGTAGAAGACAGGAAAAATACAAAAAGGTTGTAAAAATGCAGGATACATGATACATGTATTCATCAACTTTAGTTCATGCTAAATAAAATTAATTTTTAGTAGGGACCACACCCATCCCTGAAATAAATTGCCAAATTATTTATTTAATTTGTAAATGTGTCTATTTTCAAAAGCAATCTGACACTATGCAGTCAGTACAAAAAATCGCGATAGTCCAATAAAGGCTGTATAATCACAGTATGGCCAGAATCGCGGATATGTCATTCTAAATGAAGATACATATACATATTATGTAGTTGTTGTTTCACATAAAACACATTTCTGGAGAAATAACGTAACAGTAACAGTATTTCCTCCTATATCTGTGTAGACCATTATAGTAAACATTGGTAGTTTCCGATGTCGATGGTGTATCCGTCGCGAGTTAGAGAATCCTTGAATGCTACGAGACTAGAACTCGAGCTGACCCGCCAAATTAAACTTGCTTAATTGGCCGCAATTTGTTTAATTGGCCACTAGTTTAATTCGCCGTAATTGGCCACAACTTGTTTAATTGATCCATGTTCATGGGAGCATATGGAACCGTATTAATGGTGACTGAACTATATGTCAGGTGTGTGCAGGCCGCCGACGGAATGAGTCCAGGAACCGCTGTATCCTTCCACCTGATTGGTTAGTCACAGTTTCTGTAAACGACACAAATATATAGGATACTAGTCGTAACTAAGGTGTACATCAGTACAGTGGAACTTCTATAAACCGGGCACCATGGGAGATCCCTGTGCTGTTTGTGTCGTCCTGACCAATTAGTAAGTCTTGGCAAGAAATGTATGTAGTTATGACGACTTATATAATAATGTCACATGCCAGTATCATCTCTAGTATGTATTTACATTAGTATCTAGATCATCAATGTGATTTTTCTGGTGCCTGTGTAATAGGTATATTAAAACTACTTAGCCATGGCATTATCACGTTAACCCTTACAATGCTTAATTGCTGAATTAGATACTGTCATCTCCTGTTTATGTTTTATTTGCCATTATACTCATGAAAAACAATATTTTACAGTATTGGAAATGATTCTAAAGTGCTGTCGAATCATAATTTTACAGAGAAAGAATAAAGACTAGAGCAGAGACTCATGGATACCCCCGGCCGCCACCTGAACCGACAAATACAAATGTTAACACACATCTTACTTACGGACGAACGGATGGACGGACGGAAACTATATACTCCTCGACATACGTCGGGCGTATAAATATGTAACAACAACAACAACAACACTGAGACGACATTTTAGGTTCCCGCCTTTACAGGTTTTGTAGATGACATAAATATGACACCATACTCATGTGCTCGTGTTTTTGTAGGTTTCTACATCCTTTACGGAAATTATAACTGATTCCCGGAATAAATATCTTCCAGAAATGATGATTTAACAAGGGAGATAATCCGAGCTGGTTAAGTGTAATCACTAGAAATCTTGTCCATGGATTACCTGCCCCTGTTGACTGACCCGCCACTGGGAGGCTGTCTGTTTGGCATTCTGGGGCATCGGTCGTATTTCCATTCATGGCAGCCATCACTGGAACACGATGTTGATGCTATACAGTACCGCCTACGCTAATCTTGCTAGTATTTCACAGTTTCTTTATTTTAAATATTGTGCTCGAAATCAAGCAGCTTTATTGCCTGAGCCTGAGCTGTGCTACAGCTCAGGCTCAGACAATACAATTGCTTGATTGCGAATTTGAATTGCCAGTAGATGTTCCGAAACATTGATAATCCGGACAAGATTAAGTAAGCGTTATCATTAATGAGGGAGGAAACCGGAGTACCGGAGAAAACCCACTTGCCCGGTCTGGCGACCACCATACTAATCTTACATGCGACCCCGTCGAGGATCGAACCCGGGCTGCAATGGTGAGAAGTGCAAATTTACAAATTGCGGTAACCGGAAACATATATACATATTATATACCACACTGTTATATATATGTACCAGTGGGCCACGATTTACACAAGCATCTAATAGATCCGTATTCACGGGCCGCGGTTAGGGACATCACTATTTCAAAGCAAAACAAAAACCAAGGGATCCATGACAATCGCCGAACACGAATGTCAGAAATGTATGCATTAAGTGTATATTGCAAATGCGGTTTTATTGCACGTGTTAATTTGTATCACGGACTATTACAAGTGTTACAGTCTATGATGCAGACACATACTAGCACCGGCTTAAGGGAAAGTCAACATACCCTGGGGTATATGTAATTAATACCACAAGAGAAAATATGTGCTCGACTGTGGGAAACAACAGCCCTGCATGCATAAAGATCACACAAGATCGGAAAAATAATAACAGCGATATAAGACCATGTTCTCAACTCCACCCCAACAAAGGCCCTGGTCAGACAACACGGGCGTGTATGTTAATCTAATGACACAGACTATGCGCCATTTGATGAGTCTTAATAAATTATTCCTTACATATATCTAAGGAAATGACATGGGCGTTTTGTCTGACATGCATACCAATGTTGATATGAAAATGCACAGGTGTGGTACAAATGTCCGTTTGGCAAAATCATAGTTTGTGAGTGAACTAGGTGCTAGATTGGTAATAAAGCCTCGTTGTTAACGTAAATAGCCATACCATAGCAAGTACTAGGCTGGCCACAAATGCCAAAATCCCATTTTCCATAGTTACAACAATCTTTTGTTTTTTGTTATTAAATGGTTTATTTCCACTTTTAAATACAACATGTACATTTTATAAAGTTTACAAGAGAATATAGCTAAATGAAATACAATGATTACATACTATATTAAAAAGTGAAACGTATGGGAGAGTAAAGTAGTTAACATTTACAGAGCATGAAAAAGAAGGAAGAATGTAAGGGTTTCTTTCTCTGTGTTCACACGTGCTGGACCTGTGTAGTTGTGTAGTTTATATTTAATATAGAGATATGTTGTGCTTGATTTTTCGTGCGGTGCCTATAAGAATTTTATATATTAAACCTGCCCCACTTAATAATATGCTGTTCTCTTTTGTCTTTAATTTTCGCTATTTCTTCTTCTATATGTATTCTATTTTTCAAGTAACTTACAAAAGATTCGAAATTAATATCATGCTTTTCATATTTACATTTGAAAATATAGTATTTTGCTAACAAAATTATAAAATTAAATTGTTTTACCATCAGTGCCTTATTTGTTATTCCTAGAGAAATACTTCGAAAATTTATTTCATATGTTAAGTCTTTTTCATTTAGATAATTTCGAAGCTGTGACCAAAAATGTTGCACATGCATACATTCCCAGAACATGTGTTTTATGCTCTCAACATACATAGAGCAAAAATCACATAGACTGCTATTTACTATATTACAACGATAGAGTAGTTTATTTGTCCCAATGATGCGCATTACATATCTATACTGGAAATTGCGTAATGTTGAGTCTATTGTACAATCGAAAGCTAATGTGTAAATTTGTTGCCAGCATAAATTATCATCAGAAAATTAATTTGTCCATTTTTGTTCAGATTTTTTTTCTTCTATATTTTGTTTGTGTGTTTGTCTTGTATATAGTAATTTGTTCACATATTTGCTATCTTGTACTCTCGATATAAGCGACGTAGATTGTGGAGTTGTGTTGATGCTTTCTGTTTTTATTTTCTCGGCCCATAATGGACTTATGCTGTTCACAATACTTTGATATTTTATAAAATCGTCCTGACGTATATTGAATATTGCTGTAAAATCAGTAAATCGTAGAAAAATTCCTTACTCTGTAGTCATATAGATGTTCAACATATTTAATGCCTTTATTGTACCAATCTTTGAAAAAGATTGTTTTGTTTTGATGCTTTAAATTGGAATTATTCCAAAGTATTTCTTTTGATACTGTGTCATTTCTAGAGGAATAGTTAATATGTGACCAGGATTTTAAAACATTATTTAAAAACTTATTTTCTTCCGCTATATGTTTTACATCTTCTGCTTTTATGTTACATTCAAAGAGCAAAAATCCACCATATCTTTCAAGTTTTTTTTCATAAAGTTGTTTCCATTTGCCTCTGTTTCATGTGTCACATATTCGTTTTACCCATGATGCTCTTATTGATGTTATACAACTATCTATATCTAACATTTTTAATCCCCCTTTCGCGTAGGATTGGATGATTATGTTTCTTTTAATTTTATCAGGCTTACTGTCCCATAAAAAATCGAATATTTATTTTTTAATTCTTTTGATCATGTTGTTTGGAGGGTCGTGTAAAACTGTTAATGGATATATTAATTTTGGAGCAGAAAACGTTTTAATAACTGTAATTTTTCCAAGTAAACTTAAGTTTCTATGTTTCCACTTATCAAGACACTGTTCAAACTCTACTATTTTAGGAAGGATGTTATATTCGTGGATATCTGTATTATTATTTAAGAACGTAATCCCTAACGTTTTTGCACTAAGAGAAGTCCAAATGAATTTCTTATCCGGACAGAAAATCAGATCTACATTTTGTAAGGCAGCAACGCGCATTACAGTGGATTTTTTTGTGTTAAGGTTGAGACCAGATATTTTACTAAATTCATCTATTATGTATATTAACTTTTCAAATGATTTTCTTGTACCATCTGTCACAAAAGTTGCATCATCAGCAAACATTGTGTTTTTAATTTCTATATCATAAATTGTTACCCCTATTATATCTTTTTCATTTATAATTGCTTTGGATAGTATTTCAATGGCGATAATAAAAAGGTAAGGTGATAAAGGACAGCCTTGACGTACGCCTCTATTTATTGAAAAGAAATCCGATAAGTAACCATTGTTTGTAACACAGCTTTTTGCATCAGAGTAAAAAAGCTTAATCCAAAATTTAGAATGTCGTTGCCAAAATTTAAATGTTTCATAATTTTTAAGAGGTAAGAATGTTCAACAGTATCAAATGCCTTTGCAAAATCTGCGAAGAAAAATAAACCCGGTAATTCATTTTCATTCAAATGGTCCATTAATTCGTATAGAGTTCTAATATTTTCTCCGATGTACCTTCCCTTAAGAAATCCGGTTTGTGAATCATCTATTATATTTGGTAAAACCTTTTTAATTCTGTTTGCTATGGCCTTTGATGCAATTTTGTAATCCACATTAAGTAATGATATAGGTCTCCAATTCGTAAGTATAGATAAATCGCTATCCTTTTTTGGTATTAATGTTATTACACCCTGTTTTTGCAATTCACTTAGTGATCCATTTGCTAATGAAAATTTAAAAGAATCCATATAATATCTTTTTATGTCATAACAATCTTATCAACCTACCACTTACGTTTTAATCCGGTTGAGTATAATATATACTATATCAAAGGACTGAAAGTCCTGAAATCCTTCGCAGTTGCGACAAAAAGTATTCTCTCAAAGAGTCGTCACAGACTGGAATGCACTCCCTAGTGATTGTGTAAATTCGAACACACTAAATAGTTTCAAAAGTTCACTCAACTCCGCCTGGAAGAAGAGACCCAGCAAATTCAACACGTGAAAATATTGTACAGACATTTTAACCATGATTTAGTTGCGCTCTCCCCCCAGTTTGAAAGACAATTATCCAATTTGACGTCGCTAAAATAGGCCAGTACAAGCCTAGCTTACAAGAAACGGCCTTCAACCAAGGTTGAACCAAGGTAGGTAGAAAATAAAAAAAGGTACTTGCCCAGGTCAAAAAGTTACTCGCCCAGTTTTTTTTAAAAATAAATTGCTATTTCCAGTTTTTGTAATGTTGCATTTTATTTATAAAAAAAAAAGCTTTTACATATGATCATTACCAAAACGTATGAGACATATTCACTATTATTGTTATTTATATTTTAAGTATTAAATGAACATCAACAAACAAATAGCAGCGAATTTGCTCAGAGGCTTGCACACTTCTTATTTTCTAAGCGTTGAGTGACATAGATTTAGTTTAATTTATAGTGGCTATGTTTGCATGCGCTGCGTGCTGCCTTAATTACTAAATTCAATGGTTTCGGACCCGGCGCCGACCGTTTCGTCCCAAGCCGTTATGTTCGGCGTCTGAAATGCGCGTTAACCCAACTGTATACGAGACGATATATGTGGCCGCGTATACACTAGTCTATACTCGCAGTCCTATTATTTGTTAGCCCGGCCGCGTAAAGCCGACAAATAATCCGTGAATTAAACTTGCCCGATATGGACCGTGTTCAAAATCGCTAGAGATTCTACCCGTAACCGTGTACATAGACACTGCTTGAATCTTACTTCCCGCAAATTGACGTAAACTGTAAACAACAAATGGTCGCTGAATTAATACCATTTGTTGGCCGTTATCGATGGCATTAATTGGCAATTTCTTCCAAAAAAAATAATCATGACCTAATCTTTCACTCGCCAAACTGGGCGAGTGCCTGTAGAAAGTACTCGACCGCCACAAAAAGCACTCGCCATGGCGAGCTGGGCGAGTGAAATTTCAACCCCTGATTATTGTATCGATTCAGGTGCGCGAAATGACCTTGTCAATTTGCATAAACTGAAGCCATCACAGGCGCTCGGATTGTTCAACACAAATAATAGAGAGTCGCATTTCATCACACTATCGATTATTTAATGATTAGGATGCATGTTTTGTTGAACGGGTATATAATAAATAGGTTTTTGGATTTGTACGGAAATATATTTCGGCGTACTCGTTCGTTCGGCGGAACCTAAAATTATTCAAACTCTAAGACAATGTTTCCTTTGTGAAGTGTATCGTACTGCATTTTCTGTGTAACGTCATTATAGATTAGTTGATGTTTTAAGTAAAATGGACACTGATTAATAATATCGATGGCTCAAGATGATTATTTAAAGCATGCGGTATGTAACTGTCAAAAAACGATGTTTCTGTTTTAAATCATCATCATTTCGCTGTCCAATGTTGGATTTTATCGAGCCATTGACCTATGACTATGTAAACGATTCTGTAATTTGTCGGCATAAAATGGCGGAAACTACTTTTCATGAGACACGAGGTTAATTGTATCAGTGCGCGTGAAAAATAATATACTCAAATTAATACATGTCAGTTTATATTATATTAAATCAGATAAACATTTTGTAATATAAATGTCGTACAGAAAAATTAACAACACATGTATTACACTACACAATATAATGTTAGCTCACTATCAGAACTATTTTTCATGGCGTATAACTATGTATAAATTACATGTGGAGCGGTCGATCATTGCCTAAAAATATAACCTTCCTAACAAAATATTTATTATGAAACACGACAGTTAATATTTTATAAAATCACAAACTGTTTTTAAAAATATAACTGTAGCTGAAAAAAAATGTAGCTGGCCAAAAATGTGAGTGACACGTTCATAATGCACCGCTCGCTTTGGAACTCTCTCACGTGGCGTAGCTAGAATCATGAAGCATGAAGTACGTTCGTTGGTCGACAATTACTCATTTGCATAAATCATGTGAGGTCTCAAAAACCGTATAAGGACTATATCCAAGCAAATATGCTTGGATAATAACTGCAGTGACAAAACCAAATCAAAACATCTTTTATAAACAGCCAAATTGATAGTATTCCATCAGTAGCTTACAATAATAATATTGAGCCACAACAATGCGTACATTCTTTATGGAACATGTGGACACAAACCAGATAGTGGACTCACTGGTCGGCATTCAGTGAACAGTATTACTTTTACTTCTCATCACAGCAGAGAGAAGAATCGCCAATGGTTTGCATAGAATATTCATGAGTGAAAATTTCAATATGTCAAGTCCCATGTTGTTTCCATTACATTGCAGTGCAATACCATGGTTCGGCTGGGCATACAATGGGAATTACAGTGCATTGGTTTATCATTAAGTAAGCCAGCCAACCACCGTTTTATGTCTACGATCGAGTACACGTGCATATACATGTCTGTAACATTGTCGTACCAGCCGTTGGGGTGTTGACATACACGGGGTGTTACATTTCCAAAAAGTCCTCAGCCACAGGAATGAGATGAGACAAAGTATGTGGATATAGTGGGTCACAACACTATATCTCCTGTCAACTCGTGATAGGTATCAATTTAGCATGTGAACCGAGTATGAAAATGTCCGTCGATCCCACACCACAGGGGTCCGGAATTGTTGCTGGAGAAAGTTTATTGAAAGTCCGATTCGGTACCATTCGGTCCCTTGATTGTCAAGGGATACCCCTGTAACGAATGGACGATGGCAACTGACGGTAAAATTGGCATTTAGAGGTAATGAGTTGTTTTCATGCGTTATTCACATGTGATGAATGGTATAGGAACAGAAATAACATATTTGGCATGAGATACATGAGTAAGGTACTGTATTGTGTTACGTTTTAGTGTACAGATACTATAACCATATCTCACCTGAAGTGAAGTACGATTAGACTACGCGTCCACTTCTAGTAAACATCAACGCGCAGTGAACGAGTTTCCATTTTCCAATGATGAACCCTAATGTGTAATTATGCTAAGTTTAAAGAACACTAATATTGTTATAACATGTTTCCATAAACCCTTCAGGTATATTAACCAGATGACTGGAAATAAATTAAGCTTTATAAAACCTTTTTTCGATATTTGAAATTTGTATTGATAATAATGCACCCTGTTTGTCTCGCAGCGCCATAAGTAGAAACACACGGCGGTGGACGGCGTTTGTTGGCAAGCACCACCTGACCAAACAAGACCCTATGGAGGCCATGTATCACTTCGACGCCATATTTATCCGCGAGACCTATAATAACGAGACGTACGCCAACGACATTGCGCTGTTCATGCTGACGGAGCCGATTGTGTTCAATGAGTACGTGAAGCCTGTGTGTATACCACCCACCCGGCGCCGTGTCGTGTCCATGGGCCGTCGTGGGCCAGATCTGCTATACTACAGGCTGGGGTGACACCATGGGTAAATATGGCTGTGTCTGGAGAAATGGCACTTATGGGATTAGTAACATGTGTAGCACCTGCTCATATACATGGGGCTTATGTCATCTGTTGAAGTTCTAGCTTCTGAGATACTAGTGCGGTTTTGTAAGAATATATGCTGTTTGTTATGAGTATCATTTACTGACTGAACTATAGCTGTGGCTGGAGAAATGGGGATTATGGCATAAGTGGTCACAAGTATACCACGTCTGTTCATAAATACTTGTAAAACAGTTACTTTTATTTACACACAGCCATTCCATAAAACACATAGTTTAGCTACTATAGTCGCTGGTTTCCAAGATATAAAAGTAACTAGACCTACTACCCATTCTGTACTTCTAACTTTTAGTAAAGTAATTGATTATGAAAATGAAGTTACAATATTTTAATATGGTTATAATGTTGATTGTTTAAAGGGCACATTACATATCACTTATTTTCTTCTAACTGCTCTAAAAACAACAAAGGCGACCCTAATAACCGATTTCCGGTTCGTTTGTTTTTTTCGTGATATTTAGATTTCTCATATCGCACCTTATCTGACACCTATACAGAGCAATGCAATGAATTGGTCATCGCTTATCTCTCCTGTTACTGCGACCTACTGCCGCGAGGTGGCGCTGTAAAAAATAACCGCTATGACGTAGCAGTAGTACAGCTTACCTGATTGGTGGATGAAGGTATATAATATAATATCGTTTGGATTTACGGACCCGGGTGGAAGGTGTCCGAGCCAATTCCCACCCTTAAATATGAGCCGAATGAAAGGATTTACGGACATCATGTATGTGTTGCATACTTTCTTAGTTTTTGTCGTTTAATATATACGTTAATCGTTATTTTTTCGTTCGCCTAGTTATACTTGAATTATTTATACGTTGGTTGCAATCGTCGGCGACGACTATTTGTGCGGAAGTCGGTTGTAATTCACGGTCAAACAGACAGCAGAGCCAGAAAAAAATGTGAAATTAAATGTTATATTTCTATTTTGTTTACAAAATGCTGACATAATCTCCGACATTTCGTAAATTGATTCTTGTAGAATGTTACTTCAGCATACTTGTGCTTTGACAATTTCGAGATGAAATAATCAGTGACAGGAGTGTATAGCTATGTTCAAACAGATGCCGCCGGAGGTCATTAATAGTTCGGCATAGCAAACAACTTATCCGATGATTTGACCGCAGGCAAATAGGAAGTGGATCTTGGGACAGGTGTATTCTGAATTCAATGAAGCCACACCTATTCTATGCTGATTGGTTGAATCCATTTTGTTTATCTGTCCTAGTCAGTGACAGACGTGTGAAGCTATGTTCAAACGGATGTCAACAATAATGCGGCAGGTGTATATTGAAACCGCGAGGCCACACCTATGCCAAGCTGATTGGTTGAGTCCAATTTGACAGACATGGTAGAATATATACACTGCTTTATAGGTGGCCGGATTAGCTATGTAGGTAGAGCGTCGGACTGCAGATCGGGATACCCCGGGTTCCATTCCCACCTCTCACAGCTGCGAATGGCCGATTCGGCGTGTCCTTGTGCAAGACAGCTTCGTGCTAGCCTAGTCCTATCGGATGGGGACTTAAATAGTCGGTCCCGACATGCAAGGTCACCGAGCCAGTGCCGTCGTCAAATCAAAGCATTTACATTTTTTTAGGATGCTTTCAGCAGTTCCGATAGTCCAATCTTGATGTGTTTGTAATTACACATGGATGAATGTTAATTTGCAAGACTAACATTGTGTAACTTGAATGTCTTTTTAGGGTGCTTTCTACAGTTCCGAAAATCCAATCTTGACGTGTTTGTTTTTACACATGCATGCATGTTATGTTGCATGACTAAAATTTAACTCGCTTATTTTCCCGTAAATACTGTTTTCGAATACTAAAATATAACAGATGACAGATAAATAATCTATTTTCCTACTGACTTGTTTAAAATGAATAGAAAATGTTTGGACTTGATGTTAAAAACTAAAGATGTTTTCCAGAAGTAAATGGTTGTTTTGCCAAATGGGGGTTACGTCGAAGATTGGTCCTATATGTGGCTGTGACTGGAGAAATGGGGTTTGTGTGATTTGTGACCAGTGTAGGTCCTAATCAAATATAACACTCCTGTAATCTAAACACGATCTAGATTGCATGCTAGTGTGTTTTATTGAAGGAATGCCGAAAAGTACAGATCCTGTTCAGACTGTGCAGGCTGAACTGGATCCACACTGGTCGCAAACGCCCTATAAGCCCCGTGTTGCAGTGTGTTTGGCTTAGTGAACCTTCTCAGTCGCAGCGTACAGCGGATGTTGACACAATCTTCAAACAACACCCCACCCCCCGTGGAAATTAAAGCGAATTATTTTACCACTGCTATCAACCCGGGCTTTCCTTAATTGACCCCATGTACAGCATTGTAAGTGGACAATAGCCTACAGGAATGACGTTATGACAGTTTGACCAGCATAGCACCAGATCCATCTATGCAACTGACAGCTCTGATAAGTGTCTTCTCTGTTGCCCGTCTAATTTTGCATTATATATAAGTACTATCTGGGAAACCATAGATTGTAACCTGACGATGTAAATATAAATAAATGTATATACAGACTGGTATCATACAGCTGTTGAACATTGCACAGTATGTCCATTTTGTCACCCACTGTCGTATTTCAGTATGTAGTTTGTAACTAGGTCATTCTTATATTTTTTCAGTACAGTACAGTCCCATATATTTATATCAGCGGCCTAATACCGGGCCCTGTTGAACTATTACGTGTAATAATCGTATTATGCATACATTTCGGAAGTACTACTGATACGTCATATACCCACGTGACCGCAAAGGGAAATACAAGTGGTAAGCAAAATAAGGGGAAGTTAGTCAAGCAGTGACGGCTGGAAAAATTGGTTGTCCGGAATATGAAATCCGTAAAAGAACGGCACATACTGGTCGGATTACTGTAACATTTGTTTTATTTGATATATAAATGATGAATACATTGGCGTATCGCGAAAACAGAAGCGTGTTATATTTACTTTAATCATTATTTTTTCTGTACGCCTACATAACAGGAGTGACAGAAAAGTGCACATCTTTATACAGCTATTACATGTATAATACTTTATATATCATAGAAGTCATTTCGTACTGAATCAGGTGGCGCTGCCTATTATCAGCGAGTACTGGTGTTCCCGTGCCGACTGGTATGGCAGTCAGTTCATCCACGGTCGTACAATCTGCACCGGTTACTCTGGCGGCGGCAAAGACGCATGTGTAGTAAGTTACCTTTTTGGCAACCCGTAACCCTTAGAATGCTGGGAACGAAAACTGTCGTCTGCTGTTGTTTTGATTTCCTCTAAATGTCACGGTATGTAACTCACTATGGGGAGAATATGTGTATTCGTGCTCGGCTAGCTTAGTCGGTTAGAGCGATGGTACGGTAAACCAGAGGTCCCGGGTTCGAGCCTCGGGTAGGATATGCATCTTTCTCACCCTGTGACATTTGGCGCCCAACGTGGGGCCGTGAATGATAAATACTGCCCAAAATGTACCAAAAATATGGATTTCAGAGATGAATTAAATATAGAATTCGGGGACGAATTCCAATTTGGCGGGGGAGTATGTCACGGTACGTAACTCACTGTGGGGAGGAAGTGTGTATTCGTGCCCGGCTTGCTCAGTCGGTTATTTTGCAAAGCATGTTTTCGATGAGAAAAATGGAAAATAAAAAATAACCAGCAGACGACAAAGGGTTAACAGGAAAAAACCGTGTGTTGTTTCGTTTTCACGGGCACAATTTATTATATGATGACATGAGAGTTACTATTGCGTGTGTTCGCTGGTCTCCTTCGTTTAAATACTACTTCAGTAACGTATTACATACAATACAAGACGAAGTTAACAACAGAACTATGGCAAATTCCGTCATTCCGTCAGTTTTTCTGATTATCAGTAGAATGTGGGTTACAGTGTTTAAATACCTATCTGACATTGTATATCTGCACTCATTTGAAATATAATAGTCTGGTGTTAAATGTCATTCTTATGCGGAGGCCCTTGCTCAATGCTATTGTGTTAAATTGTTCGCAAACGCTCTTATACAAGGTGCATGATCACGTGGTTACAACAACAACAGCAATTACTGAAACTTCCAGCAACGCCTCCGATTGAAAGTACGTATCCAGTTATATTGTCCTTATTATGCAATGGGTTTTAATGAAATATGGCGCATCAAACGCGTCGTGTTAAGCTGATGGTCTCGGTACTGTGGCCCAAACATATGTCGTTTTTGCGAAGAATCGATTTCCGTGTTTACTGTCAATACTGACACGGAAATCGATTCTTCGCAAAAACGAGTATGTGCTGAAGACCCGAGACCACCAAATGCAGGTCATGAAGATGCGTTTTCTGCGCCATATTTAATCAAAATCCGTTGCATATTAAGGAAAATATTAAATAATATTTACTTTGGAGCTTTCAACACTTTCAGACATTGTTGTTGCTGTGGTAACCACGTGATCATGCACCTTGTTATAAGTGTTCGTGTTTGGCTCAAATGCGTATAACGGATGTAGTCTCTGATCGGTTGATCGTTGTATTTCGATATAGGGCGATAGTGGCGGTCCTTTTGTGTGCAAAGTGGGAAGCAGATGGTACCAACAAGGTAAGATTAACTGCAGATTGATCATGCATTCGATGATCCAACCATGCTGCGTCTCATTTGTGGATGTTGCTGGAGAAATGGGGCTTATGCGATTTGTAACCAGCGTATCTTCTGATTGAATAGCCAACTCATGTAGCATGCTAACGATCTATATTGCTTACAAGTTAGAAGCATGCCGACCGTTTTATTGATAAAATGGCAAACAATGCAGATCCTGATCAGACTGTGCGGATGCACAGACTGATCTGGATCTACATTGGTCGCAAAACCCATAAGCCATATTTATCCAGTTGCAGCCACATTTCATCTTATCACTTGTACACTATCAATATGAGCCAGTAATTGAACTTTCTTCCGGTTAGATAGTAATGAACTAGTTGTGAACGGTAACTCTAGCAATCTACTCCCGTACCCTGGCTACGGACGGTACGGGAGTAGATTGCGAGTAAATACGGTAATACTTTTCATAAATGGACTAGTCTGAAAATTATTTTATGACGATTTGATCGGTCCGGAAATTAGCATTTAAAAATCCATTCCAATTACTGGTGAAAGGGTTAATATCAATTTAACAAAACCTTTTTGCTTTTGTGCAGTAGTACATTACCCGTATATTACATAAATTTAGTTTACTCTGCGAACACATGTGAGTGGGGTAATCAGGGATGGGAATTCTCAGGATACAGTGGAACCTCTCTAAACCGGACACAAAAAACATTTATCTCACGTGCTGATGTCTGTTCGTGATCACATAGCACACAACTATGGCTCAGAATGATCTAATGCCTGATTTACAGTGAAACCTCTCTCAGCCGGATACCCTGGGAACCTCCCAGGGTGTCCGGTTTAGAGAGGTTGCACTGTATATCCTTCAATTAGGATTTGAGTACTAATGTTTCAACATGGGAAGCACACTTTTAAGCATTTCTGGGTGTAACAAAATGTTTGTTTAGCCATTTTCAGGATTTGACATTTGGAACTTTTCCCACCCATGGATAATATTAGTTTACACTTCACATTTCTTCCACACGTCCTAGTCGTTCATGTGTGTATTGCAGGCGTGGTGAGCTGGGGCTACCAATGCGCCAAGCCTCACTGGCCCGGCATCTACACGGACGTGTCCAAGTATGGGACGTGGATCCGGGCCAAGTCCCTACAGTACGGGCACCAGCTCGCTACTTGACGCTCTATACGTTATACTGTAGCCAAATGAGACACGCCATGTGATTTATGTACCCGTACTCAGAACGTGTGCGATATTTCACGAACAATATTTACAACCTATACGATAGTACTTGACGTTCTATAGTCTATAATACTGTAATCATATGCATGTGACTTATGTACTCGGAACGTGTGCGATATTTCAAGAAAAGTATTTACAAAATGTTTCCGTAAATGACGTCGAAAGAGGACGAACTTGTCATAGCAACCGCAGAATTCTATTCAGCATTTGCTATGGAAAACTTCGTCATCTTTCAACATCATTTGCAGAAAATATCACAGTTTCTGTAAATATATTTCATGAAATATCGCAAATGTTCTTGGGTACAACATAACATGGCACGTCTCAATTATGTCAATACATAACATGTAACTACAATGCGTTTATTGCGTTCTTGCTTAGCGTAGGTCATGGTCAGCTCGTGTATCCTCGTGCAGATGTATATTTGTTGATAGAGGCATCTAGCACGCGACCTGTTTTCCAAACACCTTAGCGAACAGTGTATGACCTGAACGGACGGTGTAGTCTGATCTTGTCAACACGGGTCGCAAACAAAATAGTACCAGGAAAGTGGATTCATTTTGTATGTTTTGTTTGTCAAGTACAATGTCAATTATGAACGTCTGAGTACATTGTATTTACAAAACATGTGTACAAACCAATTGCAAAAAGTTGCAAAATATATTTTATTAAGCTTTCATAAGTATAGCATATACACTACATGGACATAATCTTATATAGCTTGATTGTGTTAGCACTCAATACAATATGTAAAACTCTCACAAGGAATCAAAATAATTCCTTTGACGGGCGATTGTCTTTTCCCTTCAAACAATGTATTTGCTAAATCATTACACGTCAAGCAACTTTACTCATGGCAAGGATTTATTGTTATATGACAGTATTTGTCTCTGCTCATGGATACATACGACAATGTTACAATTGAAGGGACCAGTGGAAGACAGTGCTCATGGACTTAGCCACCTTCTGCCACTGGCCTCTTCAAATTGTCACTGTAACCCACATCTTTGGATTTGGGAGCGATCTATATACAGTGGCTGGTAATTTTGGAGCTGGGTCCTGATTTCGAATTCGAATCTTCAATTGTAGATTTATTGGTGGAATATACGTGCAGTAATGCCGAAGAATCACGTGCATGCATTAAATGTATATATATAATTCCAGCACAAAAATATTTACACAATTCCCTAACATTTGATTGGCCCGTAGCAAGTCTCTGTCCAAAATTTATATCCCAGTAAACTCCCACGCCAAACTACTTTCTGTAACAGTGAGGCGCAGTTAAAATAATTCTTAAGAAAACGGAAAATAAACACATTTTCTTGATGAATTTATTTCAAATGCTGGAATTATAAGGAATGAATGGCATTTTTGTAGAATATATCGGGGATATACACTTGGAAAAGTCGCGGGAATACTGGACGAGGCCTTCCGGCGTGGGAGTTTACTGGGATATACATTTTGGACAGAGACTTGCTACGGGCCAATCAAATGTTAGGGAATTGTGTAAATATTTTTGTGCTGGAATTATAACGCAGAACATGTAGTTGTATATAATGTTCATAGAATTTCAAGTCAATTATAGACGATGTGGACATTATAGAACATATTCATGAGCACAGAGTAGAGTTCCATACAGCTTAATCAATATTGTACAATACATGACGTGAGGTAGCCGTTTAGCATCTCTATTCTTTAGTAAACTGCAAGTTGACATTGCATTTTTCTCAATGCACCTATGGATGTTTTCCCACCAATAGGGAGGGTAAGGCACAGGGATTTACTAAATATTTTAAGATGAATGTCTAATTCCCACATGTCATAAGGAAATTACACTTACTGTCTAATACACAAGGGTACAGGCGGGAGGAGCGTTTTCGAATAAAGCAGACTGAACGGGCGAACTATCGGATATATAATTACCCTGCCCTTATAGTATATAGCTGTCTAATGTTCACAAGTGTGTACGTTTGCAGTATATATAATGTTCCATGCATACCAAGGGCGTTGTCAGACGAGTTTGATAGGTTCGTACGAAACCCCCCCCCTTTTTGGAGCCAGCACGTTTTTTGTTTTTAAATTACAATAATTCCAGCACAAAAATATTTACACAATTCCCTAACATTTGATTGGCCCATAGCAAGTCTCTGTCCAAAATTTATATCCCAGTAAACTCCCACGCCGAACTACTTTTCCGTAACCGTGAGGCGCAGTTAAAATAATTCTTAAGAAAACGGAAAAAATAAACACATTTTCATGATGAATTTATTTCAAATGCTGTAATTATAAGGAATGAATGGCCTTTTTGTGGAATTTATCGGAGATATAAACTTGGAAAAGTCGCGGGAATACTGGACGAGGCCTTCCGGCGTTCGTCCAGTATTCCCGCGACTTTTCCAAGTTTATACCCCGATAAATTCCACAAAAAGGCCATTCATTCCTATAGTTGAACCCCTCTAAACCGGACATCAAGAAACACACGTGATGTTATTCTTGATGTGTTTCTTGGTTATTTATCTCGGGTGATAATGTCTGTTCGTGATTGCATAGCACGCAACTATGGGGACCTCCCATGGTGTCCGGATTAGAGAGGTTTCATTGTATATAAATGAGATCCGCAATAGCAATTTCCAAATGCCCTAGTACTAAGCATGCTAAATAAACACAGTCAATACGCTTATTAAATTGACCCATAATGCTTTGCCCATGCGCTAGTTGTTGTCCAAACATACACAAATGCAGCATTTGGCTTCTGGAAATCAAAAAAACATTCCGGGGCTGTGAAGCAACCCAAATATGTGGATCCCTTACGGATTTCGGTTGCCTCACATAAAAATGCTGGTGATGCCCATGTATACATAGGACCCTCCCAGGCCCCCAACAGGGAATACATTGATCGGGGCATAACGGCTACATAGCTGTAATGATGGTATATATCCAATGTATAGGGTATTTCTGTAAGTGGAATTCTGCTGCATATTTCACACGGATTTGTATATGAATCACATACATGTATATATTTATATTGTAAGCTGTGGCTCTTTTTCAAGCCGTCATTTATTTTCATAACATTATACATCTATAAGTGTAGATAGCTATATCTGTGTTGTCAACTCTTTGGATATATGCTATATACATGTACATGTATATATAAAAGGGTTTTGTTGGGATGCGGAAACGATTGAAGGGAATAATCGTATATGATGATACTTTGCTTAAAACAGTTGTATATACTCACAACAACAACAGACATCGTATTCATGTCAGCCACACATCAACAAATGCCTCACAACATACTGGAAACAACGTCACAGTAGGCTTCGAAACGACATTATGTTACTAGACCATCGATATCACATAAGCCGACAATACTAGATTCTAATGAATAAACAGCATGTAAAATAGTGAGCGGAATATAAACACGGGACTGTTCATGGCATATTATTATTATACCTGTTCATATCGTATTACATTTTTGTATTATGCCAAGGGCACGACACTTACCGGTAGAAAACAATTCAGAAACTTTTGAGATTTCGTTTTCGAAAAACATGTGGAAATTGAATGCCGTATCTGAAATGAAAGCTTTACCATTTTTAACACAATTTTCAAAATCTGTGATGGTAAGATCCTCCCTGATAGGCAATAATGGATATACAATTCAAGTTGTCAGTGGAAGAATAGGGCCAACTCCATCATAGAGCTAGTCCCATTGTTCCACTGACCCCTTCAATTACGGAATCGTGGATGTGACTGGAGAAATGGGATTTATATGTTATGCGACCAGTGTAGATCAAGATCAGCATGTGGATCCGCTGATCAGGATCTGCACTATCTGCCATTCCATCAATGGAACACCGTCATCCTTCCAACAAGCAATATAGATTATTATCACAATCAGACAACAGGAGTGTGCTGTGTGATCAGGAGCTACGATGGTCACACATTTTACATTCTACAGTGACAGATACGATCATCCAACGATCCCCGGTGTGTCCTGGGGTACGGTCATCGTGATGTGGATACTGCGACTCGGCCGCTGTAATACACTCGACCTGCAGCAGAAACGTGAACACATTCATGGACGTACTAGATATTTGTTTCATTAACAAATTAAAAAAATCCGAAATCAATGATATGACATGAGAAGAGTGATGGTTTAATAGGACATTTATTAAACGAGTTTACTAATGATATAAGGAACGCGGCTATACGTGTAATAAATATCATATTACATGTACATCAATACAAGCGCTACATTCACATGTATTGTACAAGTACCGTATCAAACATACGCTCGTGCATCGTCTACTATGTTTTTCTGTAGTTGTTTCATTTACATATTTATTACACCGTTTTTACCAGATATTTATTGTAAAGGTACATGCCCACTCAGTAGGCACAACATGTTCTTTATATGAATTTAAATAAGTGTATGACTGGAACAGCAGTGCGTATGAGCGTTATCTGGAGCCTTCTCTACAATTGCGCCGTCTAGTGGCATCCACAATGGGTGCAGCAGCAGCTAATTCATGATTGTCAGACACAATTTTACCGTAATGATTGGCTGTCGACTTATAACCGTCGCCGTGTTAATTAGTAGCATGTACATGTATTTCTAAACTACTCTACTCACTATAGATTTTGGGAATTTGGAGGTATACTGGGAAATTATTGATGCTATAAGACCAAATAATGAGCATGCATGTATTTTGGTTACTTTGAACATTGTGTTATGCCTTATCACATACTTCTCCCATCAATAATTTTCAAGTATATATATGATTCATTTTCCCAAAACCTGAGTTGTGTTCATCTATTTTATTATCCTGATCCATACACATAAGTACATGGTAAATGGCAAGCCAGCTAGACTGGGTTTGGGTGTGCCGTGTTGATGAGCCTACACCTGGCCAGTGTGGTAATACACACATGGGTGAGGTAGGCTCATCTGTATTGTAAGGTAAGAAATTTAAGAGTCAGATTAGGTTGTAATCTGGTTTTAAATTGGGCACCCGGCAACAAGCAATTTATGTACATGCATGGATACATAGCGAGTCACTCGGGATTAGGTCCTGGTTCACGATCAGTTACAGGTCCAACATGTGCAGTTTCAAGCGTTTGCTCCGTCCGTCATGGTTGGTTGCAACGCATCGGTAACCTAGTGACGCGGGCTTATCTCTCCCGGGGATTTGGGATAATCTCTAACCCACTGGTCTATCGTTTGGACTTCACGGGGTTGGAGATTATCTTTTCCAACCAATCATAGCAGCAGTCCCTGAGGGCGCCTTGATATATGTCCAATCACAGCGCATCTCACACCAGCCCCGGCAGTAGCCTCTTCAACCGAGGACCAATGGAGTCACACCTTGTTATCTCAGTGGCTTCTATCCAATGGAATAGCAGCGTCGCCTGAACCGCGGGAAATGTCTGGAAGCGGCCTCATTCCTTTGTTAACTTGGCGTATGATACGACGTGTTGCCGACACTTTCTCCCCGCCCACCCTCCCTGAGTGATGAGCATTGTAGGCATGCATTAATGTTATATACATGTGTAGTTTAGGTATTAAAACATGTGTTGTCTGTATAATAGCTTGAATCATATATAGTGGACATCGTCTGGGTCGAATGTTAACTTAATTAATAGGCCCTCATCATGCAGTATTTAATACATTACTCTATATCGTATCGCAATTCGAGAGGGGTACATGTATGTTCTAGTCCTCGGGAGACAAACAGTTTCAGTGCGATTACATTTTCGTCTGTACGTTAGTGCACAATCCATGACCTCCTTTCTCATGCTATCACCATTCATGAGGTCTATGCTTCACATACATTGTATTTATGTATGTGTCCTATATCTGAGATACAGTTGGAGGTATACTGGGAAATTGTTAATGCTATAAGGCCAAATAATGAGCATGCATGTATTTTGGTTACTTTGAAGATTATTTTATGCCTTATCACATACTTCTCCCATCAATAATTTCCAAGTATATATATGATTAATTTTCCCAAAACCTGAGTTGTGTTCATCTATTTTATTATCCTGATCCATACACATAAGTACATGGTAAATGGCAAACCAGCTAGACTGGGTTTGGGTGTGCCGTGTTGATGAGCCTACACCTGGCCAGTGTGGTAATACACACATGGGTGAGGTAGGCTCATCTGTATTGTAGGGTAAGAAACTTAAATGAATTTAAATAAGTGTATAATTGTGTCACTATTCCACTAGTTCTAAACAAATACAAGTGCCCGCTATACAGATATAATCATTTAGTAATATTTATTTTACTGAAGGTGACTCGCGGTGCTATCAGGCTATTTCATATGCAAATGTGGCATGATATTTTTTTAATTAGTTATGCTAATTAAATGCGTCACCTGAATAAATTATATTTTCTACCGATTATGAAGTATGATCATTGCACCTAAAAAAATACAGAGATCACAGGTGTTTTCTTTGTGTCCGGCTTAGAGAGGTTCCACTGTAACATTTTAAGGAAACACGGCTATCGCCCATGATATCAGCGTGAAAATTTACATCTGATATAAACTGTATAATAATGCCAATCATTACGTGGGGTAATGATGAATGAATGTTTATTTTGACAGATAATGTCTCAGATGATGTCTCTGATATAAAGAACATGTTGTGCCTACTGAGTGGGCATGTACCTTTAAATCTGAAACCCTATTCAATGAGGTGTATCGGATGGTTTTCACAGTAAGCACACTGGTAACGTAAACTGACAATTAATTGTTACTTTAATCATATAGTATATCTTGAATATCATTAACAACTTCTATAATAACTATGCAACCGAAACTACTTTGCGAACAACTGTGCCCTTGTTCGTTGGTGTTATGCTCAGCGTATATTTGTGTCATATTCGGTTATTATTATCGATATATTGACTATGTAATGTATAGTTTTGTATTTCTTGTTCTTAATCAGAGGAATTTCGATCTTCTAACACTAAAGTCTCCACTTATTATTCCTCTAAGGTAGTCATAGTACACATGTGGTACATGGAATGTGCGTTAATGTCTGCACGAGCGAATACGCCCACGGACGAATTCGCGTGGTCATAAGACGCGAATATGTCCATAGACGTACCGTGATCTCAATATTATGGAGTGGTTCCCGACTGGGAAATCGAGATGTCCATCTCGGATGGTTCCCCAATACTGGCCCCCGCTCGTCCTGTACTCCACATTATGGTTAGGGTATACCGTCGCTACTTTCAGCGTATGTCCGTCGATACTGAAACACACGTCTGCAT
Source organism: Conchocele bisecta (assembly GCA_029237695.1). NCBI lineage: Eukaryota > Metazoa > Mollusca > Bivalvia > Lucinida > Thyasiridae > Conchocele > Conchocele bisecta. Next base: position 82,002,106 of record CM055267.1, on the reverse strand, counting down.
TGTTGAATGGACATACATGTATATAATATAATATATGGCAGGATTAAATTCGAGGCACAGTAATCACACATGTGGATGTCTCGGACATGTGACATAAAATTAAAAATGTCGTACTGTACGATACGTTTCCTTCAGGTGGGTGGGGGTAATGGTGTTTTTTAATGGGCTTTTTTATGTCACATATCCGGGTCTTCCACCTGTAACGAATCCTAGTCGAGTGGCGCGATGTGTATCCTGCGGGACAACACATCCCCAATGACAACCACGTCATTGTTTAGTTTTATTTTACTTGTCGACTCGTCCACTCCTATGATACATGGATATTTTATAGTTAAGTGTGTAGAAACTTGGACATCAATATTGAAGATTCTGGTACCAATCCCCATCCGACACATGGAACATACTTTCATAGTACAGTGCATAGCTTTCCTGTTATTATTTTGAATGGCCCTTGACAAACCACAGCACCGTCTCTATTCAGGTCCATCACCACCAAAGATTTTTCCTATATAAACTGACCAATGACCACACATTTTGCTATTCTCTGCTACTTTCATTTTTCGTATGTATGTTGTGGGACCTATTTTCCCATAACCTACAGCCATTTTGCTCTGGATATTCACTATTTAAAATATTGGTTTAATTATTGTTAAGAAAGATAAATTCAATCTCCTGTGACCACCCTGGAATTGAAACCGCCTCACATGACAAACATGATCATGATCAAACTTAAAAAATAATCCCTAAGCATATGCTTGACACTGATGTAAATTATACATTAACATGCATGTGAAGTAGATTAGTGCATCAATTGACTGGTTTCTGCAAGCAAAGAGTGCCATTCTGCTCTGGATATGAACTAATTAAAATATAGGTTTAATTATTGTTAACAAAGATAAATTCAATCTCCTGTGGCCACCCTGGTGGTGGGGCAAAACGTCAGCGGCTGGAATTGAAACCGCCTCACATGATCCGACTTACAAAATAATCGAAAGCATATGCTTGAAACTGATGTAAATGATACATTAACATGCCTGTGAAGTAGTTTGTTTGTTTATTGGTGTTTAACGGCCTATCAACATATAAGGTCATGTAAGGACGGGCAAACGGGTTCGATCCAATTTTAACCTGCTGCATTGGGGGGGGGGGGGGGGGGGGGGGTGATCCCAAAATCAGAACGGAATATTTACATCGAGAACAAATATATTCAGCCCTGAAATTAGAATAACCTGACCTGGTCCATACCACACCAAAGTCACTTGGCCCCTTCCCCTAAAATAGGATTACGAATATCGTAATACTCACATAAGGGGTATAACCAAATTCAACTGTCACATACAAAATATCAAAGACGTATGTGAGGGCCAAACCAGTAGCCGATTTCATCAAAATTGCAAAGTATACTTATCTAGCAAAGTATACTTTGAGGGAGTAATCATTTATTTTTCCCGAAATGCATTATTGCATATGGAACTAAACGACTGCATATGTTTGATGATTAAAAGTATGCAGAATTATTATACTGAATTTATTAAATTATCGCAGCCAAAATGGCTGTGATAATGTAATAAATTCAGTATAATAAAAATTCATAAATTTATCCTTTATTAAAAATTTCTCCTTCAAATTATACTTTGCTAGATAAGTATACTTTGCAAAGTTGGTGAAATAGGCTACAGGTCTCCAGTCGGGATTCCGGTAAGGATGAACCCCGATCGTTAAATTACCCATCGCCTGCCACCCACGCCTGTGAAGTAGATTAGTGCATCCATTTACTGGTTTCTGCAAGCAAGGAGTGTCTATGGCATAACAAATCTGGCTTATATTTGTTTAATGTACTACGTTTGTCTACACCGCGCATTAATATCTGATAATTTAGAGTGGTTAAACTTAAGCTCATATATCTGGCAAATTTGCCCATTATTCACAGCTATGTCCTATTCCCTGATATAGTATGAAGTTTGGGGCCAAGGTATCCAGTAGTTTTCGTATAATGACCGTTCAACTCCAGCCAGTGGCTTGTCGCAATTCACGCCAACTGGAACAGATAGACAACTTTTAAAAAGTTTTCAAGAGATACTGCGACAAACACTTCACTATCTGTGTCGTAATATGAAGAGTTGGGTCTACATAAGAGCATGTTTAACATTTCTACAGTCACGGACCACATACACAAATCTAGCAACATAATAACCACTAAAAATGTTTTTGTTGGAAAAAGAGTCCCGCCTTGGAAGTCAGAAAAATGGCTTTATTGCTCATAAAAGGCCACAAAGCTGGTGTATGCCATTGCTAGTGTATAAGTATTGATCATATATGTGAAAATAACGTAAGGTTAGCTATGTTTGGAGACTAGGTTGGCCACTTTGTGTCACCAGGGCATATTTGATTACTTGATCCGTCTTTCAGCGGATGTCGATTTTGGCCGAAAACATTAAAAAAAAAACAGTATATCGAGTAACAATTGGTGAATTTCATTAAAAGTCACCTGAATATTAATGATATACACTAAAATGACACTTGTCAGCAAATACTGTAGTGATAATAGAGATTTTTCCTATTTTTACGTAGGCGGTTCAGAAAAATGTCGTCAACCGAAGCTTTATTACCAATATTTTCTGTGACGCAAAGTTTTACTGCAAGTTTACGTTCATGCAATTCCTATTCTAATGCACCGAAAATAGAAATCACGCATCTGATTGGTCATTTTAAATCAGAGCCTATAAAATATGAAAAATCACAGCATATAAAATCTCCGTTTTACCAGTCTGTGTTTTACAACTTGACAGATTTATGTAACCCTACGCGCTTTTGTAAACAATGGCCTATGCCTATTGGCACAACAAGTTGTTGACATTTCCTGTGTAAAAATCACACGAACCCAATGCAGCAATTTTGGCATTTCTTTAAATGAATAAAAGCAAATAACTGTTGCAACTACACATATAAAAACAATACAATTGTTAAAATAAACATTACAGTTGAATAAATGTATAGATGTCTTAGAAAAAGTCCCGTTAATCTCTATTTGAAATGGGAATATTCTTCGGCGGAGTTACATTTCATTAAATTCATTTGGTGTGAGGCGGTTATAAATCGATGACGACAACAACCTGCTGACGTAATGAAAACTATCACTGTTCGTGATATGCTACGACGTTGCAGAAATCGGGGAGCACACTAGGTGCATTAGAATGGGGATAACCATGCTTTGTTTTTCGATTTGGAGCGGTATGTGTGAGGTTATATGGTCTGTGAATCAGTTTTGAATCTGTGAATCAAAACTGATTCACAGACCATAAAACCTCCCACATACCGCTCCAAATCGAAAAACAAAGCATGGTTGTCCCCTAATTCTTCTCGCTGTATTGATATATTTAAGAATTCATATCCCTGAACTAATTATTCTCCAGACAGCTGAATTCACTATGTAGGCCTCATTGCTGCTTAGAGGTCCACCACCACCAACTATTTTTCCTATATAAACTAACCACTGACCACACATTTTGCTATTCTCTGCTACTTTAATTTTTCGTATGGATGTTGTGGGACGTATTTTCCAACAACCTGCAGCCATTCTGCTCTGGATATTCACTAATTAAAATACAGGTTTTATTATTGTTAAGACAGATCAATTAAATCTCCTGTGACCACCCTGGTGGTGGCGCAAACAGTCAGCGGCTGGAATTGAAACCGCCTCACATGACAAACATGATCATGATCAAACTTACAAAATAATCCCTAAGCATATGCTTGAAACTGATGTAAATTATACATTAGCATGCATGTGAAGTTGATTAGTGCATCAATTGACTGGTTTCTGCAAGCAAAGAGTGTCTATGGCATAACACATCTGGCTTATTTATTTTAATATACTACTTTGTACTACACCGCGTATGAATATCTTATGATTTAGTGTGGTTAAACCTTTAACCATAGCTGCTTCTGGAACTTTAAACTCGTTCATTTTTCATATTTTACGATGATGCATTAATGTTACGTACACAATCGGATACAAAATTACTAAAACGGAGAAATTACAACATGATAAGAGGTCGCGATCGGAAAACTGATGTGGCGTGTCGACAAGTCAGTTTACCTGATTTCGAGCATGGAGTACGTACTCGGAACGTTATTTGCAACGTTTATTTGGTATTATTAAGCCAACTGGCCCATAAGCATGTACAACATATACAGATACATTTACACTACGTTGTGGCTAATGGCATGTTGACTATATTCTAGTAATCTAAAGTTTGCAATGTACGTGCCCATACACATGTACATGTATCTACATTTGCAATTGACATATAAATACATAATAACCAAGAGTACATGCATAATATGACTATGTAATATCTGCAATATAGTCCTATTGTGCATGTACTGTTGATCATATAATCACGGGCCTGGTCATTCGAAAGGACCAGAAGATGTACCCTTGGCCGGGTCCACAGCCACAGTACTTACGAAGCGCCTGGTGGTGGTACTCTATACATTATAAGATGTTTCTCCAAACGCGGCAGTTCTTTGTGTCCGAGGGCACTGGCGAATTTATCCCAGGCCACATCCCGCTGTTTGTTCCTATCATCAACCGTGTCGATATCCTCCCAACCAGCTTTATGCCAGGAGCGCTCCGCCATGGCGAGCAACCGTGGGAAAGCCATGTAATGGAATTCATCCTCCGTGCGGATAGTCTCGCTCCATATACACGACTGCATTCCTGAAGATAGCAAACAAAAATAGACATTTTATTTTCAGTGAAACAAGCGGAAATTAGACTAAGCTTGAAGGACGCAGATCGGCTATGCAGAGTTCATGAATAAACGAAATACATGTAGGAACATGCACATGTATTATTCCTGGTCGCCATGCTGTAATACCATCAAATTAATATACATGTACATGTATAATGCTTGGACCAATTTGCAGAATGTACGTATTCATATGTTATTGCAGCTACTACAACAATTATAAAACTATTATACATCCCGCAGGAATATGATGTGTTGTATGATGCTTAATAAACCACACACTGTTCCATTGTTTCGGCCCTAGACCTTCATCAAAGAAATGATGACTGGCTGCTAACAGCTAAGTGACGTCCATAAATCTGAAATCTGAAAGTACTCAATTATAATGCCTTGGTAAACGCGTTTGTTGTTTATTAAGGATTGTAAAAATGAATCTCACCAATGATGTTCTGTGGTTTCGTCGTCTGTGGACATCGATTGGACGCGCATAGATCTTCGATATGAATCGGGTCTCCCATTGCCGTGACATCGGCGTTCGCAAATATATTGTCGGGCATAAAACCGAACACTTTATTTGTGTCTATAAATCTGTAAGTGTAGTACTAGACATTAGTGGTGTGATGAAAGGTGACACGTACATTCGGATTATATTAGTATTGTACAACCCAGTACTAAATTCGTTGTTACCGCAATTAACAATCATACTATTGTTACTAACCATTCTAGTAAAAGTTAGATTTAGAACAAGAAATGTGGCCTCAAATGCCCCCGTGGCATATTTGAGAAGCTCCGCCAAACGTCTTAACCGAACACACAGTCGTGACACATACACGGACATACAGTCCAACACTGTATGCCTCCCAGCTCTACCGAGACCGGAGCATAAACATATAATCAGTTTGAACATTCGAAACAGCTTGTAACATTGCATAAACATACAATTTATCGTATCCTTTACAATGACATGACAGGGAAATGAAGTGTAGCAGTATTTATGCTGGATAAACAAACATAAATACGCTGATATTGAACAGTTAATCATTGTTCAGTTAGTTGCACGTGCTTAGCTGGTCGCCAATCACACAGCAGATTGCTCAACATACAGGACAGGAATAAAATACTTGCAAACACTATAAATTCAGTATCATCAGTATATGTAGTGTTTCACTGTTATTGTAGTTTCAAGATTCGTGTTAATATGCATGTACCTGATAAACATGTACCCAATTTCTAATAACGGTATTACATAAAGTCAGACGAACCTCGATGCCCAGTAGCGCCCTCTCTCCTCCGGGTCGGGTTCCTGAGCTTGGTCAAAGTACATGTGTGTAGCCAGTGCAAGAATCACCTACAATGTAAAATAAAGAATAATTGAGAAGTGTCGTGCATTTTTACCTACACGTACATACAACATATATATTGTATGTAAAAATTCTTTTGATTGATATTTTTTTCTAATACATCAAAGGAATATGCAGATCAAATTCGAGCATAGTGCATATTTACTTACATATACGTAAGAATGGCGATTCTTGTAATTAAGCTGATAATAGACGCATATTGGTCATTTCGATGATTTTCCATCCACTTATCCATAAGGAAGTCCTGTCGATATATTCTAATAAATATATACACTTAAGACCACTTCAGGTTGAAAATAAAACCTTGCCATATGTCATTTACCCGGACAACGTCCATTATTTAAAAGCACAACTGCCGTTTTATAAGGAATAAAGCTATTATTTTGAGTGTGTTTATGTTGTCTTTGTATTCGTTTTCATATGTTTGCTGTTTATTCTTAGGGATTATGCGCAGCGGACTGTGCATATTTTCATTGTTCCAAGGTAAATGCCAGCCGACACTGCAACAGTGCAAACTGTATCTATGGTTAATACATTAGTGTCTGGGTTTTTATACATGTTCTTTGGTCTTACGTGGATACATTTCACTCTATTTTCAATGATGGTAATCTTTGCACATTAATCAAATCTGAGAACAGCTCTTCCTCACACAACTGTAGTCTCGATTAACACACCTTGTAGCCGTGGTCAGCGAATTCTGCCGCCCGTCCGCCATGCCCCTGCTCCCACATATTATTCCACGGATACACGTATACATCACTGCAGGGAAAGCACAAACATGAACTGGACTTTTGCAATATAATAACACAGTGTATATAAATGATGCGCAATAAGTAGGTAAATGAGACTGCTACAGAAAACACATGAGGTGATTAGTATAACTTTACAGTATGCTGCTGTGCTTATGTAATATACATAACCTAACATGTGTGTTGATTTAGTATGATACATGTGTGTATTCAGCTTTTGAATGATTTCGTAAGACATTCGGCATAGCCTAGTTTATTATTACATCATTAAACTCGTTTAATAAATACAATATTAAATCACCATTCATGTAAGGTACACTATAATTATATAGTGTATGCATATTGCTGAGTTATGATGCAGCTGGCAAAGTGAGAAACATAAATAATGTTCTCATTGACCATTGGATTTCCACGTATGCACTTACATCACATAAACACAACCTGTTAACAATTATGTCATGTTTTATTATGTCTTAGTATGGTATACGAACTACCTTACATATATAGCGATTGCACACTGTGCTGTGTCTGGATATAAAATTACTTGATATCATATATACCAGCACATTCACTAATGTATATGAAGATATCACGAGACTGTCATAAATATGGATTTTGGAGGTACATGTAGTATGCATATATATATTCATTTTATGTTTTATGTTGTATGAATGTTCTATATGTGCGTCCTGTATCAAGATATATAACATTCACATGTTGTTATATCTTTATGGTGGCATATTTCTGCCATCTGCTTAACGTGATAATGTGACAGTTGAGTCGTCTTAATACACCTGATAAGTCGTCTTAAATACATAATTATCGCGTCCAGACCAGATAAATTGGACGCGATAACTAACACAAAATATCGTTAAAACGTGATACTGCCCACTAGTGATATTGATATCATGGCAATTGATCTCGTCTTGATCAGTTAGTAAGTCGTCTTGACGCGAAACCTTATTGTCTTCATTCGACAAGAACATTTGTGGAAATTGAAAAAAAAAAGCGATATCACTAATGGACTAATCACGTTTCTGACAAGATGTCGTGATATTTATCGCGTCCGATTTATCTCGTATTGACAAGTTAGTAAGACGTCTTGACGCGATATTTATGTAGTTAAGACGACTCGTAAGGTGCAGTAAGATGAGTTTAGTTATCACGTTATCACGTTATGTCGATGGCAGAAATATGCCACCATATATCTTATACGTAGATAATGCGCATATACCCTAGTCTTTATACTACATTGATCTAATGATAAGTACGACGAATGTAGACATTTACTTTTAATATAGGTCACAACCGGTGACTCTTTATTTCAGCACACGACATCGTTGTTTGTTTGCTACTTTTGCTCCTCTTACATAAATATCAGCTTGGGTGGTCATAAAATGTAGTACACGCGTGTATTATATACATGTTTGAGAGCTTGAAGACCTATTCATCGTCCCGTACCTTGAATTGAAGAGTGACCTCTGGAATGGTCCGTTTGCTCCATACACACCGTCCTCCCATGCTGCCGTATTCAGGCCCTTACTGGCAACGATTTCGGCAACTTTCTTAACAAAGTGCTGCTGTAACGTCTTTGTGCTAGGAAATATAAATGTGGTTGTGACTGGACAAATGGGGCTAATTGGATATGTGACCTGTGTGTGTAGCTCCTGATCAAATAAAACACTATTGTAACCTGATAATGATCTACTTTGCTTGTCAGAAGCATGTATCGTGTTTCATTGATGGAATGGCGACTAGTGTATATTCTGACCAGACCGCACAGGCTGATCTGAATATACACTGGTCGCAAACCGATTTACATGTATAAATACTACATTGGTGTGACTTAGCTGGTTTACATCAATCTGTTTAAATATAGAATATCATGTAACATATGACGAGTATCAGACATTAGTAGACATATTACCTTTACTCGTTCCCACTATTCCGAGTGTTCAAGTTAAACAATGATAGCATATATTTCAGTGTGCTGCGGTATGAGAAGACAGGCTTTATTCATTTTTTGACCTGTCTGTATTCGACACGGCTACATACTCGTGCAGCCATAGGCGCTGAATGAGTAACTGTGTTTTATAGACTGTGGATATTGAAAACTTGGACGACCCGTACATGTGACTACACTGGTTTGAAAATAAATTAGCTCGTTATTGACCCTTCATGAGCGATACTTACTCAACACTCATGCTCTGACAGGCAAGTGAACTGTTCCACGATCCTTCAGCCACCTCATCGCCGCCTATGTGAAATGTTTTAAGGTCCTGAACGCCTCTGTGTAATTCTATAAACCCATCGATGATCTTCTCCACGAATCTATAAGGTGCGTCTATACATGGGTTCATGTTGTTTCCTCGCCACTTCGCCGGGGTGTCTACCACATCACCATAGGGAACGTCCGTCAACACGTAGGAAACCATATTTGACGCGTCCGAATAATGGTGGCTTTTAAATTCATTTAATTTCGCTTCGCGGTTTACCATTGCAATCACCGCGGCCCTGTGATCGGAAAATATAATTGACAGTATCACTATTAGTACAACAAGAAGACTAAAGTCCTACACCGATTTTTAGTCTGGCGATTAGTACATGAACAGTGAATATGACAATGGAAATAAATGTTTATCATGAAGAAATATAAATAAACAGATTGAATGGTGTATATACATGAACTACAAGATTACCAGAACTATCAAAATAAGAAGGGAATATGCACACACAGATACATCAAATAACGCCATACATAGCCAAACCAGAGGATGGCATTACTAGTTTTTCGACAAAACGCAAACGTGCACACTTCGATTAACACGACTAACATAAACAAATCAAAGACTGTTATACTGAATATGTACTCAAATGAATGTCTAACAAACACAATTTCCAGCAGACGAACTACTAGTAAGTAACCTCAGATGTTTATAATGATTCAAGTCGTAAACACCACTACATACCTTTATTTCCTTTTTTTGTTTTGCAAACTGTTTAAATCGAACGAGCCATCTCATCAGTATCTCTATTGTCTGTACATACGTTCTGTTTTTAAATATGCTTATATCATTAATGGAATAGTGTAGATGCCTAACATGGATTATAGCATTCTCGTTACTTAGGCATAACATTGCTAAGTCTAGATTGCAATATGGTTACCAAGAATGGCCAGGCATGTCAATCTCCGGAATAACGGTGATATGTCGGTCATTGGCGAACTTCAGAATGGCCCTGTACTCGTCGACAGTGTAGTAGCCGGACCCCGCCGTCGTGTTGTCGGGCCCAGATCCCCACTGTGGCATCAAACAATCGTACCTATCATTGCCCTGACACCGCTTTCCTCCAACCTGTAACAACATATTGTTTTCTCAGGTGATTCAACTCTTCATGAGAGTTGACAGGCATAAGTCGTCTACATATACAACTGATGTTTCTAGAAGTCCGGGCAGACCAATTGGACCTGTTTCTGACGCATAAGCTCTTAATAATGCATGCAGTAAGTTTGTTCACAACAGTGTGGATGTGTATGCTTTCCTATGTCATTTGAAGTGAATTTGATTAAGGAAAACCCTTGTGAAGACACTATGCACTGTAAGTATGTTTCGTTTTAACTTAGCTATATGTACTACACACCTTAGTGTCCGAGTTTGAAGATATCAAGTTAAGAAGGGGACATGAAAATTGCACGGAATATGTAATACGTCGTACACTATAATAAGGCAATGACACATTCTGGGAATTATTATCTTACCTCGGTTAGCTCCGGTATTGCTGGTATGTCTACCCTCCATCCCTCGTTATCGGCCAGATGTAGATGTAGTCGATTTAGTTTATACATGGCCATCGTATCCAGGAACCTGTACATCCAATCAACCGGTTTGAAGTTTCTGGCTGTGTCCACCATGACGCCTCGATACTGAAATCTGCAAATTAATTCGATACAGAAATATATAATTACTGGATATATTAGTACAACTTCAATAAATCAAATGTAACGTCACTCATTTAAGATCATCTATATACATTTAATTATCATATTATGGCAGGAAATTAAATATTTTCCAATACAATATGAAAATAAGCAATATGATGGTACACCGGCGATACACGGAAGCTTACAATAACATAAAATGACAATAGCGATGATATCGTATATACATTAGCTCGTGCAACGACATGATCCCAGTTATTATTTAACTAAAACATGATACATTACAATACGCATATATGTACCTTGGTTTATCGTTTATAACGAGTTTTGGAATTGTCACTAGATCATCTGATAAAAGGCTAATAAGACTTTGGACGCCATAGAATGCTCCTTCGTTGTCCTGTGCAATAATTTCAATGACTTCCGTTGCTGGGTCGATGTTTAACCTGTACGCCTGTGTGTCATCAAATTCCGGATCCAATGCTGTCTTAGACAACGTAATATATCTCCCACTTGGGACACCGGAAAGCTGTTTTGTTAACTGCAATTTTGCTAAAAGTAAAAGAAACAGATTGCAACATTACATACATCCAAGAACAATATCTACACCGACATTGATGCTGCATCACTTTCCAAGACAGCTTAATATGCGGGTTATATATAAAAAGTAGTAAGACGTACATTATATATTTACTTATTATATACCTTCATATTTGCCCCATTGACTTTGCATTGTTGCTACCCACCAATAAATTGCCGTATTGTACGCTGTCAAGCAGTCGTATTGTCGCCGAACTGCGTCACGCGCCTGTGTCGTTAAGCTGACAACAGCTGATCGCAAATAAGGAAATGTCTCAATCCAAGGTCCATAAAACTGACATCAGTACAAAAAGATGTCCGTTATGAAACATAGCCTGTATAGGATACTACGATAACGTTACATGCCAAATTCACTTGTTGCCGACAAAAATCGTTTTAACTCCTAAATTAGGTTGATCCGATGAAGGCGATGTGGCCTACTAAAACAAGTAGTGAGTCGTGCTTCATAGTTTTTGGGGACGATTTTGAACGTTTTGTGGAATTAACAATAATCATTGACATGGTCGGCAAATAAAATATGTGTTAAACTTACGTGTTTAACCTAAACTTTAAGTATGGCTTTTTATCCAAATTTAACGCCTTTTCCCCGGTTTTGTTGTGTCTGTAGTGATGTCAGCTTGGTTTTCGTGTATTGTATCGATTCAGGTGCGCGAAATGACGTTGTCAAGTTAGTATTCCTCCACGCTACAATTTGCATAAACTGAAGCCAACACAGGCGCTCGGCTTGTTCAACAAAAGTAATAGAGAGTCGCATTTAATCACACTATCGGTTTATTTTTTGATTAGAATGCATGTTTTGTTGAACGGGTATATAATAAATGTATATAATATAATAAATAGGTTATTGGATTTGTACGGAAATATATTTCGGCGTACTCGTTCGTTCGTTCGTTCGTTCGCCAGCCGAACGAACTCGTACGCCAATAACCAATAAATGCTACTCATTTATGATCCGGATTATATTTACATACTACTCATTTATATATAAATGGCTTTTAGTCAGTGACATGTCCTTAATGTGATTGTATCTCCTGTTCAATGTTCATCACGAGCGAATGTACCTGCCAAGAAGCTGGCTTCCTCTTTAAATGGACCAGACGTTGACACCACCCATCCTCCAATCGTGGTGTAGTTGAGGGTGGGTCCGTCCATCTGGGTGACACTGACGGGTGTCGGCAGGATGACGTTCTTCACTCCACCATCCGTCATTTCGTACATGGTATACCGCTCCTGAGCTGTATAAGGATTGTACTTGTCATCTTTCGTTCGCTTCCACTTAGCTGCCGTGTCAAAGGGAGCTACGAATTGCAACATCTCGTCTACAGTGTTCTGAACGACCTTTGGTACGAGACCGGTGGAACTGACGTACCAGTTGGGCATGTTGTCGCTCCTGCTCGCCATCCATTTCTTGTTGTGGTAGAAGCAGGTAAGCGTGTGGCCGGGGGCGATACCGCGGAACTTGCCATCGACGGACGTGAAGTAGTACAGTCCACCGTTCATGTGACCAACCTCCAAGCCGCAGTTCAGCGATTCGGTTTTACAGCCATACAGGCTACAATGTTATTGACATGAGCGAATAAGTTCGTACATTGTTTACAATTATTTTGGTATACGTGACAAAAATCTTTGTAAAGACAGTACGAAACTATTTGCCTATTTGGGCCCATGGATGGAAAGAAAATCTTGCATCTTGGAAGGTATGAAATGTTTCGTGATGACAGGGAAACAATGGTGATAACTCCAGTTTTAAGCCTGACTTAAATGTTGTCGTCTTTTTTTAGCTTGCATTTTAAATTTACAAGAGACCTAAATGCTTTGAAAACGTTTGTAAATCTTCTCCAATGAAGACGATTTACATACATTTCCAAAACCAAATCCGAGTTAGCCTAATGACCACATATTCCACATGTTGTGACAGTTTCATGACAGTTGACGAAGAATAGATGCACTTACTAATACATATTTCGCAGTCACCACTTTCCTGATTAGGTTAGTGGTACGGGGCGCCATGCAGGACAGGTTAATTATGTGTACAAAATTGAGTTTTGTAACACTAAAAATCACAAAATTCAATTCTGTGTCACAAAATTCAATTCTGTGTCACAAAATTCAATTCTGTCAATTCTGTGTCACAAAATTCAATTCTGTGTCACAAAATTCAATTCTGTGCCACAGAATTCAATTCTGTCCACAAAATTCAATTCTGTGTCACAAAATTCAATTCTGTCAATTCTGCACACGCATGTAAGAAGGACTACCATTGGTCAGAAACTGCACTGGAGAAATGGGTCACGGTCGCCGATCTACACATTCAATGTCGATGATTTATTTCTCATTCTGCCGATGATTCATTTCTCATTCTGCCATTTTGCTTCAACTATCTCCAAACAGTCAAACGTTGACAAACCCATTCGTATTTAAACTCATTTGCGTTATAATTGTACACATAATTCATGTACATGTAGATCTCCCGCGAGTACTGACGTCATTTAGTGTGTATCGCAAGGTACATTTGCCCCAGTTAAATCAATAATACACGCGCTGTGGCCTGTGTTCTGACTGCTGTCTGTGTTTATAAACAGAATGTGTGTATTGGGCCATTTGAGGAAACCATTTGTAGTATTTGTGTAGATACCATGGATACATTTACTAAGATGGTGTATACTGTAAATAATGCATGTAGACACATAGTTGCGAACACGTAACTTCGCAACTAGTAGACACAGATCCAATACCATTTGTTTCACAAGGTTAGATCTACTGTTAGAATACGACGTCATCTAATGTCATTTTCGAGCATAAAACGTTACCTGATAAATAGAATACCAGGCTAGTGTATTTTAATATCAAGTTTATCAGGCTCGGCTCTGAAACGGTAGGAATTCCTCGGCAAGCCTCGGAATTCCTACGCGTTTCCTAGCCTTGCCTGATAAACTTGATATCAAAATACACTAGCCTGGTATTCTCTATATATGGGCATGCTCTCAGGTCTAGCTATATCCCGGCTACTTTATGTTTGACCCTGTTTACATAATTGAGGGAAAATTCTGAATATTTTTCTTATTTCTCCTTCAAAGTATATATGCTTATATGGTGTGACCACTCATTTGTAATCATAATATAACCAAAATAACTGTCCATAAAGAAGTATAATATTGATAAATTCAATTCTGTCAATTCTGTGTCACAAAATTCAATTCTGTGTCACAAAATTCAATTCTGTGTCACAAAATTCAATTTTGTGAAGACAGAATTCATTTTTGTCCACAAAAATTAGTTGCGTATGTCATCTCTACGTTGATTGGTTGAGATCGGTCTTAGTCCATTTTACTAGATGGTGGAGTACACTTGCAGGTTTAAATATTTCAATGCGAAAATATAACCCAATATATCAATATTATACTTCTTTATGGACAGTTATTTTGGTTATATTATGATTACAAATGAGTGGTCACACCATATAAGCATATATACTTTGAAGGAGAAATAAGAAAAATATTCAGAATTTTCCCTCAATTATGTAAACAGGGTCAAACATAAAGTAGCCGGGATATAGCTAGACCTGAGAGCATGCCCATATATAGAGAATACCAGGCTAGTGTATTTTGATATCAAGTTTATCAGGCAAGGCTAGGAAACGCGTAGGAATTCCGAGGCTTGCCGAGGAATTCCTACCGTTTCAGAGCCGAGCCTGATAAACTTGATATTAAAATACACTAGCCTGGTATTCTATTTATCAGTTAACGTTTTATGCTCGAAAATGACATTAGATGACGTCGTATTCTAACAGTAGATCTAACCTTGTGAAACAAATGGTATTGGATCTGTGTCTACTAGTTGCGAAGTTACGTGTTCGCAACTATGTGTCTACATGCATTATTTACAGTATACACCATCTTAGTACATGTATCCATGGTATCTACACAAATACTACAAATGGTTTCCTCAAATGGCCCAATACACACATTCTGTTTATAAACACAGACAGCAGTCAGAACACAGGCCACAGCGCGTGTATTATTGATTTAACTGGGGCAAATGTACCTTGCGATACACACTAAATGACGTCAGTACTCGCGGGAGATCTACATGTACATGAATTATGTGTACAATTATAACGCAAATGAGTTTAAATACGAATGGGTTTGTCAACGTTTGACTGTTTGGAGATAGTTGAAGCAAAATGGCAGAATGAGAAATGAATCATCGGCAGAATGAGAAATAAATCATCGACATTGAATGTGTAGATCGGCGACCGTGACCCATTTCTCCAGTGCAGTTTCTGACCAATGGTAGTCCTTCTTACATGCGTGTGCAGAATTGACAGAATTGAATTTTGTGACACAGAATTGAATTTTGTGGACAGAATTGAATTCTGTGGCACAGAATTGAATTTTGTGACACAGAATTGAATTCTGTGACAAATTCTGTGACACAAAAGTGAATTTTGTGACACAGAATTGAATTTTGTGGCACAAAAATGAATTGTGTTGACAAAATTGAGCCATGTCCCACTTGGCGCCCCGTAAGTGGTGGATCACAAACGTGAAATGTTACTTGTCAGTTTCCAATTTATGAATGTGTTTATAGAGGCACTATACCGCACATTGGACTCACCAATTGAAGTAAAGTCTCCAGGTGCCAGGACCCACTGATTGCCCGCCCTGGTTGTGGAGAGACAGTCGAATCTTCACGTAGTCATCGTCTTTCTGTAGGTTGTTCACGCTGGACACATTCACGGCCACGTTATCGCTGATGTAGTCTATCGTGCCTTGGTCCGTCCACGGATATGGCTCCACTAATAATAATAATAATAATAATATTATTATAATAATAATGATAATACCCGAGGCTATGGGACTGACAATTCAATTACAGACAACTACCGAAGTCTACTTCATAAGGTGAAAGATACAGCTTGGGTTGTGAATCCGTGTAAACTGAATGAGCTAAATATGAAACAAACGGGTGAGTGCATTAATACATAAAATACATTAGATATACGAGAGAAATAAATACGCGTAACACTATTTCCGCCAAAACAACACACACTTGCTTACCTTCAAAAAGCTGCACCGCTCTGCTGTACATGTTGTGTCCTGCACTGGAATAAAAAAGGTGCATTTCAGGGCAGTTGTCCTTACACAAGACAACTGATTAAGTTTTCAAGTTTCACAATGTCCTTTATTTTTTGCAGACAAATGTCATTTCCAAGTCTTACGTTGTCTTGACATGTAACGTCTTGCCATGCTGCCATCGAACTGGTTGTCCGGCTGGTGCTGCCTCCCAAGGCATGCCGTCGCGGCTATACAGCACACCCAGGCCCGGGAAAGTGGTTGTCACCTCCACTACCCCATCCACCACCCTGCAGCACAGACAGATGTGTGTGTTAGCCAGGATATATAAGAGACGCCATGTGATTTTGTACCTTTGGACATCTGCGTAATTTCATGAAATACGTTTACAAAATTTACAACATTTTCCGTATATGGCGTCAAAAGTTGAATTATATTCCGCATGTACTCTGAACATTTTGTCAACGTTTTACTTTATTTATGAAAAAATATTGTAAATTTTGTTAACGTATTTAATGAAATTACGCAGATGTCCGAAGGTACAAAATCGCATGACGTGTCTCATATATAAACATCACACTACAACTGAAGAGCCTATGTAACATACAAAAAAGAAAGACACCGTACACCTGTAATCGCAAATGTTTCAACAGACACAGAGCAGCACTCAACGACTAGCGATATATGCTAATCCATGACATTTCTATTTACTGTCTCGGCATGTTCCTCTGAGACTATAGTGTGTATTCAATATAATCTAGGACACTAACAGTACAAACAAAATACAGTAACTATATTTATGCCAAATATACCATACTCGGAACGCGACCATATTAATGAACGAACTGGCAATACTGTATCATATTTATGAGGACGATTGTACATGCAGCGTCTCACACTGCATTACCTACAATAAATCGAAAATGACACGGCGCCAGACAACAGAAACCTTTGTTCGTTGGTCGTTAAAAGTGTACACATATATGGTGGTGTTTATCCTGAAAAAGGTTGACGGATACTATCATAATGACTTACTGTCCCCCGGGCGGTGGTACCCGATATTGAATGCCCAGGTCAGCTAGCCGTGCAAGTTCCTTATAACCAATCGTATTTGCAAAGTCCGCCCACTCCAGTTCCATTAATCGAGAACGCTCACTGGCCGATAAGGTCTCATTTTCGAAGCTTGCTTTGTGCCAAGCCCTCTCCGCGAGGGCTACAAGTCTGGGAAATATCATGAAGTCCATATTGTCACTGCTTCGGACTGTCTCGCTCCACAAATTGCCCTGGATTCCTACAAGACAAAACGTCCGATATCATGTAATATAAATGTACTACAGTTATCGCATTACATTCAATGTTTCTTGGTCTAGTTTGAACTGATATATGAAACTACGGTTGGTATTTCAATGTATAGTTGTATTTTTGTATACATGAAACATGATACATCAAACTGTTTTAATGTACTCGTAGTAATTAATCGACTATACATGTACATATTTTGGCACTCCCGCATTGGCGTACATATCAGGGGGCCGTTTCACTAACTTCGTACGACTAAAATGTTCGTAAGTGCAAACTGTAAATGTAAATCCATCAATTGAAATTTCCAGGCGAACCTAAAGTTGCACTTACGAACATTTTAATCGTACGAAGTTTAGTGAGACGGCCCCCGGATGCTGGTAGAATCACAGAAAAGTACATATTCGTGGCGAACCGAGACTGGCTGATGCCGATGATATAAAGGGTGGAAATAAAAGTTTAAAATGCATACTAGTACTGCATTAGTAACAGCTGATCGGCGTATGTGTGTGTGTGTGTTGTGTACTTACCTATAACATTTTCCTTTTTCACAAGAGTGTCACATTTGCTGAGGTCAGCGCCACAAACGTCTTGTTTAGTCAACGGCTCCCCGCTTCGTCTGACGTCTATATTGTCGTACAGCGAGTCTGGTAGAAAGCTGAAAGTTTTCTTGGTGTCGATAAATCGGGTTGCCCAGTACAGTCCCCTCTCCTCTGGGTCGGGCTCGTAGGGGTGGTCGAAATATAGGTCAGTGGCTTGGGACATTATCACCTGAATTAGGATAAGCAGTGTTCATGTACCGCAACCCTAGGCGACAGACACTGAACCAGTGAATCACCTGTTCAAGTATTGGTTTGGTGTCACTAACTACAGTATTTCAACAGCATATGTATGTTTAAAATTTGTATGGGTCATCATAAACACAAATGTTTGAATTGGGGTTTTGACAATGTGCAAACGTTTATACACAGTTGGCCCTAAATTATATTAGTTTGTGTTAAGCCGTTAAGCACCATTGCATTCCATTATACAGATTTGCCTGTAAATTCGTATCACCGCCTACTCGATTGCTAGCCTCAGAAATTCAACATCTACACCGTGAAAAATGACTGGGTCGGTGATATTGCACTGTGAAAGAAAGAACCCTTACACTGATGAATTAAAATGTTATCATCTGCTGTTTGTTTTTATTTTCAGCATTTCTCAATCCAAACTTGCTTTGGTAGTGTATTGGAATCGACTGTCAAACATACTTTTTATACATCATATACATGCGAAAATCAGCTAAATATACTATTTGAAAACCGGCATGATGCATGCGTCTAACCTTGTAGCCAGCATTTGCGAGTTGGTAGGCCCGCTTAGACGCGCCCCATTCCCAAATATTGTCCCAGGGGTTTGCCGAGAGGCTGGTATTGCCGAGATCTGTAACCGGGAATGGGTGGCCGTTGTTGTCCATGAAGCCGTCCTCCCAGCCCCGCAGTCCCAGTCCCCGCGCCTCAGCCAGGGCCACAACTCGCTCCACGAAGTACTTCTTTAGCCCTATATGATGGAATACGTACAGAAACGCGTCGCTTTCAACTCGAAACCAGGGGGCCATTTCACTAAACTTCGTACGACTAAAATGTTCGTAAGTGCAAATTTAGGATCGTCTGGAAACTTAAATTGACTGATTAACATTTATTGAACAGATGCAGCTTATGCTCAATAAATGTAAATCCAGTCATTGTTTACAAGAAAATAGTGTTAATGCGAAATTTACAGACTATCATAATTTTGCACTTACGAACAGTTTAGTGATACGAAGTTTAGTGAAACGTCCCCCGGCAGTTTTAAATTTTTAATTTTGTCAACTTTATACTCGAGAATTAATTATTATGAGTCCTATATACACGACCGCCTGTGTTAATCTTGCCAAGATGTCAACGTTTCTAAACATCTATCGGCAATATCAACCAGTAGTCAAGCAGTTTGATTGGCTGTGCCTGAGTTGTAGCACTTGTATGTATAGTATTATAAGGACATGTTTTTGTCTTATAGCTGTTTATTTGTGTTCCGACAAGAGATGATAGTCAACGTCATGCCACTACATGCACATAATCAGTTACATGCACTCTAGTTGATTCACGACTACTTCTGAATATTACGTTCCGCCCATTGAGTTACGTCAGGCATCACCAGCGTGTTGGAATTCAGAGTACACATAACCGTCAACCCATTACCGAAGTAAATTGCCACAAACACCTTGGCGTATTTTGTTTTAACAAATTCATGTCTGGAATTAACATAATACGGAGCTTAAAGTTTAAACTTTCCAGGAAAACACTGCAAACAATTTACTTAGCATTCATCCGCCCAGTTCTAGAATATGGTAATGTAATATGGGACAACTGTACTTTAGCTGAAAAACAAGAACTCAAGATAAAATACAGCATGAAGCTGCAATAATTGTAATGGGAGCCACACAGCATATATCATTAAATGATCTATATCGCGATATAGGATGGGAGAGCTTAGGCGAACGTAGGCGGAAATAAAAATTGATACTGTTTTATAAAATGGTTAAAGGTAGATGCCCACTCAGTAGGCACAAAATGTTCTGTATATTAGAGACATCAGCTGAAATAAATTCTGGCAAAATAAACATTAATTCACCATTACCACACTTATTGACTGGCATTATTATACATTTTATATCAGACGTAATTTCCACACTGATATCAGGGGCGATAACCGTGTTTCCTTAAAATGTTAACGGACATTATTATTTATATATTTTTTTATGTGCAATTATCATACTTTATAATCTGTCGAAAATATTATTTTGTTCAGGTTACACATTTAATTAGTATAAATAATTAAAAAATACCATGCCTCATTTGCATATGGAAATAGCCAATACCAACGCGCGTCTCTATCAGTAAAATAAATATTACTAAATGATTATATCTGTATAGCAGCCACTCGTAATCTTTAGAACTGGTGGAATAGTGACACAATTATACACGTATATAATTCTTATAAAGAACAGTTTGTGCCTATTGAGTGTGCATGTACCTTTAATGGCCTAACACCTGTAATTCCGATACACTACTACAATGGAATAAGAAAAGCGCAAGTTATACAAACTAGATTGCGTATGAATTGTAGTTCTGTTAATAACGATCTTAACCATAAAAACCTCGTGGATTCACCTCTCTGCCGTTGTGGCAGTATATAGAATGTTCAGCATTTCCTTCTCAACTTTCTATACTACCATGAAATAAGACAAGAGCTATTCCAAACTATTACACAAATCCCCGAGATAAATCTTCAGATATTATTAAATGGTACTATTGAGATACTAATTTTCGGCAGTAGTGCATTATCGTATGAAGATAACGTCAACGTCTTCCATGTCGTCTAAAATTCTTCCTTCGCAGTAAGAGATTTGTGTAGTAACATCATTACGAACGTCCTACCCTCTTTGATGTGCCTTCATAGTTCACACATAGACGTGTACTCGCCGTTTCCCGTGCACGACGTTGACCCCTCTGGTGACACATGCATAGTTCCACTTTCTTTTTTACATCCATATTTATTTTTCAATTGTTCTTTTTCTCTCTATTGTTCATATCATAATAATTCCAGCACAAAAATATTTACACAATTCCCTAACATTTGATTGGTCCGTAGCAAGTCTCTGTCCAAAATTTATATCCCAGTAAACTCCCATGCCGAACTACTTTCCGTAACCGTCAGGCGCAGTTAAAATAATTCTTAAGAAAACGGAAAATAAACACATTTTCTTGAAGAATTTATTTCAAATGCTGGAATTATAAGGAATGAATGGCATTTTTGTGGAATTTATCGAGGATATAAACTTGGAAAAGTCGCGGGAATACTGAACGAGGCCTTCCGGCCTTCGTCCAGTATTCCCGCGACTTTTCCAAGTTTATACCCCGATAAATTCCACAAAAAGGCCATTAATTCCTATAATGTTTCAATTACCGTTCCTGTCTGTTACAGTTGAATGTAGTTTCCATTATTAATACAAATACAATGTACATTCTAACTAAGACTATTCTTAGTACATGTACGTGTATATATATACTTCAAAATCCGTAAACATATTTGCTACTTGCATCTGCCATTTTCACATAAAGTGGTCTAAAACTGATAACCATTACTTAGTTTCATGAGACATTTTCCTCAGTTTGCGACCATATTTGCCTTGCTTAAGGAGAACAAATTTACAAGATAGTTATAGTTCGTTCCAATCCTTTTCACACATACCTATATAATTATGTTGATGCACATTATTGAATACAATATGTTTATACTAACCGCCCGCGAGTGTCCCATATGAGGAAGAACTAGACTTACTAGTCACATGTAACGACCATCCATATAATTGAATGCAGATGAAGTTCTTGTATAGCATTACAGGAGAAATAATAAATTCACTGTGTCAGGACAGTGTGGATGCCAACTCTATGTATGCTTGAGAAAAACTTGGTTTACTATCCAAGTTTTACCAAATTCGACAAGCATATCAATTAACGGTACATGGCAACATTTCGATCCGTTTCTGAAATATGGTGTAGCCCCCTCTAAACCGGACACTCTGGAAAATATGGATGTTTAACTTAGATGTGTTTCGCTTGTTATGTATTTCTGATTACAATGAATCTTCATGATTGCAAAACACTAGAATGTGTCATGAAGTGCTAACATGTCTGATTTACAGTGGAACATCAACAAACCGGACACACAGGGGACCTCCCAGGGTGTCAAATTTGGAGCGGTTCCACTGGACATACGAAACTAATCAATACAGTACCTTTCTTTACATTGTATTTTGGATTCTGGGCCAGGAACTCATTGCAACGCGGAGATTTTTCCCACGCACCACCGGCAACCTCATCACCGCCAAAGTGATACGTCTTCAGTGGCTGAATATTCTCGTGTAGATCGTGAACTGTATCCATCACGTGATCAATAAAGGCGTATGTGGACTCCATACACGGGTTTACTGCGTTATCCATCCACTGCTGCACGGACATGTATGTGGATGCGTCATGTTCATCTATAATGTAAATTGCAGTAATAGGAGACCGACGAGCATAGATACCAAATGTAACCATTTAATAACATATAAAATGAAAATTCATGCAGAGCATGATGTTATTAGCCGATCAAATCAGGGTAAAGTGCATCGAACATATGTAGGTGTCTCTGGTAACATTGTCAATGGTAAACTATTTTCGACCACAGTTCTGTACCCAGCGTTGACATTTTTCTCGATTTTGTGCAGGTTTTGGAAACCCGTTCCCAAATCCATCCAATAGCAGCAATGCCATAGCAGCAATGTTTTGTTGTCACCATTATGTTGCGAAATATTCCAGCATAACACCTGTACTGTATGCTCTATTTATCTACAAATTACACTCCGCAATACACAAAGTTGTAGTGTTTGTCCGAATTCTGTGGCAGCATGCGAGTGGGCGGAGCTACCAGGGCTATATATATCTAGCGGTTACAGTGTCATCTAAAAATAGACGCAAGCTCCTGCGTATTCAGGCACATGCCCAGATTGGCCTAATGTGCCCCATCCGTGATTTTTTGCGCGATGTCGGGCGCAAGACAATCAATAATTTGCGGCATTGACAATAATTAAGGGGGATTGCCGCAATCGCGCGTGCTGGATGCATCCCTGCCATCCCTGCATGATACGTAAACAAATCAAAGTTGGCTATGAAGGGCAATTCTTCGTTTTGATTGGTGGAAAATTTTGTGAATATTAACTAGCGTCAAATGACGCGCATACGCGATCCAATGGGATAAACCCGAGATGCTGGGATAAACCCGAAAATGCTGGGGTTACTAGTAAGGAGATTTTGAGCAGAGGTCGATTATAAATTAGCCGAATAAACACATTTTACGCGATTATACGTGGCTGAAACTTGTTCTGTTTAATAAATAAAAGCTTTAAATTAGCCCAATAATCGGCGTATGTTGGCGTATATGGCCATTAGAGCCAACTATGGACTTCAACAACAATAACTTCCGGGTTAAATCTCTTCAGGCGTTCAGCTCATTAAGTATTCAAAATTGTGTTATTTGGCTATAAGTAAAGTTTTAAACGGAGATAATTGCCAAAAATGCAAACTTTATCGGTTGATGCAATTTGGAAGTGATACAGAAAAATTCGCGTTCGTAGATTACCGAATAGCGGAGAAAAGGGTTGCTACAAACTTTTTCAGAATTCGATGGATAACCAACATATTAGCCGATCTATAAATAGATCGGCTAATAACAACAAGACAATTCAGTTTTATTGATGTATTATTAAAATATCATAGTATGAACTGTCTGCAAAGGTAAATGTATTACTAACCGATGATGGCAATATTTTGTTGCAAATATCACAATTCAGGACTTACATTTAGAAGGGTATATCCATGCAATCTTATATAACCAGTGGAAATAAGTAATTTATTATATTACATACGTTTTCATTGTTTTAATGAATATGATAAGCTGTTTGTGTGCAGGTCATTCCTTCATGCCTTGCCCAACATTGTTATTTGTGAGTTCTTACCTGCCAGTCTAAATTGGTCAGCGGCCGTGGTATTTCCAGTGGTTGAGAAATGACGATATCTCGCCTCCATTGATGCAATAGCGGCATGGGCATGACCTGTGGAAGGGCGAAAATAATGTACGCACACTTGAATGGGTAAGTAGAAAGGCGGAGGCGAGACCCTTATATTACTGCCACTTTATTGACAGTGCTTATACGAGTGTACACCGGTTACCGACCGTTGCGGGAGTCTATAGTAACCGTACTAATTTAAGTGTCGTTTGTAGAAGAGTTGTATACACTAACGAAAATCTTTTGGCGTTTGCAGAACATGCGCGGACATGTGTGACAAACAGAACATTCTAGTTATGCATACATATTCAAATGCCTATTGGTACTTGAAGGAACATTTCCTAAAACCAGAATAAACATGTAAACACGCAAATGAGTAAATACATCACGTACGGAGGTATATATAAGTTGTAGGTCAATATTTGCATAGCCAGATGGCAATAAACTCAACGAGAACACAGAAAAAAAGTGTAACATTTAAAGCCATACATAAAACCAGGCCCGAATAGAACGTTTATCAATGGAAATTCAACAAATCATCGTCGTGTACATGTTACGATTAGCTATGCGACACGACATACATCAGGGGCGCGTTTCACTAAACTTCGTACGACTAAAATGTTCGTAAGTGCAAAATTATGAATGAAAAATTAACGATTTACATTTATTGAGCATATGCTCAATACATGTGAATCAATAAATTGAAAGTACCAGTAGCCTATTTCACCAAAATCGCAAAGGATAGTTATCTTGCTAAGTACACTTTAAGTGAGAAATTTATTAATTTGTATTATACTGAATTTATTACATTATCACAGCCACATACTTTTAATCATCGTTAGTTCTATATGAAATAATGAATTTTGGAGGGAAAAGAAATGATTACTCCATCAAAGTATACTTAGCTGTATAAGTATACTAACAATGTTGGTGAAATCTTAGACGATCTTAAATTTGCACGTACGAACATTTATAGTGAAACGGCCCCCAGTAATTCGGAATACTCGAGTTACCCGGCATGTCGAATTCGGGAATGACTTCTATACAATGTTGCTGGGCGAATCTCAGTATGTCCATGTAGTCGGCGATGGAGTAGTACCCAGATCCAGACGAGTTTGCGAACGGGCCCGACCCGAACTGGGGTATGATACAATGGTTCTCCACCAAGTCAGCACAGCGCCTCCCACCCACCTGAAAGTACAGTCAAACCTGTGTATAAAGGCCGGCCATGGGAAGTGAAAAATCTGGCCTTTGTTCACAGGTGGTCTTTATTGACAGGGTCATTTATATAGTAATTGTGCCATTGGGACAACAAAAGTGTGGCCTTTACAGCCAGGTGATTGCTATTCGGAGGTGGTCTTTAGCACAGGTTCGACTGTACAGTTGATATTCTCTCTAAGCAGGGTACCACGAATCTCTCAATCCGCAAATGGTTATACACCATCACCGGCGTTAATCTTCCCAAGATGTTAACGTTTAAAATATATATTGGCAATCTCAACTCGCAATCAAGCAGTTCGATTGACTGTGCCTCTCAGCCAATCAAGCTGCTGTTTGTCAAGCACAACATTCAAGTGTTTTGTAATAAAGACATTGGCAAATATTGACAAGATTAGCGCAGGCGGCGGTGTAATTCTTGGAGAGCTCATATGCATCAATTACAGTGAGACCTCCCCAAACCTGATACCCTGGACCGATGTACAAACAAAGAATTACGATTAATACGAGAAGTGATAATATGTGGATGTGCCTGGAGAAATGGGGCTTATTATGGGTGTTGTGACCAGTGTGACTTCTGATCAAATAGCACACTCATTTAGTTATATTGCTTGTTAGAAGCACGACTTGTGGTTCATTGGTGAAATTGCGAACAGCGCAGATCCTGAACAGACTGGATCTACGCTGGTCGCAAATCCCATAAGCCCTATTTATCTAGTCACAGCCACATATATATGTCTCACTAGGACAAATTTGACTTATTTTAGTTTGCGATAATGAACCTGTGTAACACTATAGTACAAGGAAAGGTATTACGGTATGTAGTGGTAAATAGGTTAACCGCAGAAATAAATCAAATGCAATCATGTACATGTATTCGAAGTTTCGGATAGACAACCTTGAATGTTGGGAATGCATATTGATACATATGCACTCTCAGAAACGTGCATTTGATTTGATTTTGTTTCCAATTTATGTAGTCATTTGCAGAATATATTACGGTAGAAAAGTAGTACACTCCTATGTGGGCGTTTGGAGCGATTACTGAGTAATGGACATTTCGACGTACTGGTGTAATATCAGACAATTTACGTACATACACCACATCCTAGTTTGTCGTGGACCTGCGAGCAGCGCTCCAGATAACGTTTGTATCTAAAGAGTAGTATAGCCCTAGATTTCAAATTAAATGCGTATTTTACTTTTACAAATTAATAGACACTTCAAGTACTATTACTGACTATGTCAAACCGATCAGTCTGAGTCGTCTGCCATCATGCAGTGAATCGATTAGAGGCAATGATGAATTGTTGAACCCTTCGGAATACAAGACTGTTTTCAGTATCGCTTAGGAAATCGCTACCATATATTAGATTATTGAGAATGGGGGGACAAGGCAGCGATGATACATATCGTTGTCGTTGATTGGTATAAAGCGGACATGAGAGAATGTAGTGGTTTGCATCCTCGATTGACCCACAGGCGCATTTTGAACTAGTGACTATTGATTTTCGGAATAAATCGAAGTTTAGAGCACTACACCCAAGCCTGATTCGAGTTAATATAATCTGGCATTGTCGGTCGCCAGCTGCGTAAAAGGATGGTGGCTTAAGAATGTTCGCATTTAGTGTATGTTTGAATTAATTCAATGTTGGACTATTCCTTGTATTCAAAGGTAAGGAGTTTCATTCAGAAGGGAGAAACGAATCTTGATACAGTTTAGTACGGGATTGAATTGTTGGAATATCTCCATCGTTTCTTAACCTGTAACGAGTTTGTATTTGTTCCGGGATTAAATTGGTTAGATAAGGTGGTGTCATGTTGTTCTTCATTTTGTAGAATAGAATTAGTTTATGCTTTTTTATTCGTTTTTCGAGGTTTTCCCATTTGGTTTCTGTATATATTTTTTCTAAACTGCAGAGCTTTGTGGCCTCAGTAACAATTCGCGTGGCCTCAATTTGGATTGATTCTAGCTCATTCTTTAATTCTATTGAACAATTATCCCAAGTACTATCGCTATATTCGAGCAATGGGCGTATGAAAGAGACGTACGCTTTTTCTAAGGATGTTCTATTTAGTGAATATTTTAGAGAGCGAAGCATCCCAATACGCTGCCACGCACGACTGATGATTGATGCAATGTGTGGCTGCCATTTACCAGTGTCTGAGAATACGACGCCTAGATGTTTATGAGACTCAACTTGTTTAATTACGATATTATTCATAAGAAGGGGAGGATGTGGTCGTTTATTTTGTTTTCTGGATATCAACAATGTTTCTGTTTTATCTGGGTTAAAATCTGCAAGCCAATCATTCGACCACTTGTGTATTTTATCAAGGTCAGAGTTTAGAATACGTGATGCAGTGCTTGGGTCATTTACTATGAAATATAAACTTGTGTCGTCAGCGAATAGTCTAATGTTGGTCTGAATTTCATTGACTATGTCGTTGATATAGATAAGAAATAAGAGGGGACCTAAGATTGAACCCTGTGGCACACCAGCATTAATGTTTGTCCAATCTGAGTGTGTGTTATGAATAACTACGCACTGTTTTCGCGACGAAAGATAGGATAAGAACCATTTATGAAGGGTGCCACTAATACCTACTGTAGAGAGCTTCGCTAGTAATCACCGGTGCAAAACTCTGTCTAAAGCCTTTGAGATGTCACAGAAAACTACCCGAATTTCTTTTCCTTCATATAAGGTTTTAAAAATGTCATTGTATATGTAAACAAGTTGGTTAGTTGTAGAATCACCACGTCTAAAGCCGGACTGGTACTGGGTTAGTATGTTATTGACAGTTAAGTAATTATATAAGTAATTGTGGATACACATACGTAATGATATTGGTCGGTAGTTAGTGGCGTTTGAAGGATTGGATTTCTTATAGATCGGGGTAACATTGGCCATTTTCCATGCCAACAGGAATATGGAACTAGATATAGATGTATTAAATAGGTTGGCTAAAGGTGCTGAGAGTTCGTTCACTCCTTTTCTTAACAGGCGAGGGATTATTGTGTCGGGACCTGATGCTTTGGAAGGGTCAATTTGATTGATTGCATCTTCTACGTCCGGTTTTGATATAACTATAGTTGAGAGCGTATTGTTGTAGTTTGTATGACATTGTGGTAGGTTTTTGTTTTTGTCATCTACGTTTGATTGTCTACAGAAATATTAATTCAATTTGCTTTGTCTATATCTGAAGACGCTGTCGTGTTATTGTCAATTAGGGACTGGTCATTATTTATCCGGGGGGTGGGGGGGCTGGATGAATTTTGCCAATAATCTGATTTTTTTCTAGGGCCCCCTCCCAGTAACTTTAGCTAAATGTTCAGGGCCCCCCTATTCCATCATAGATATTTTTCAAGGCCACCACACCCACCCCCACCTATGCTCCCAACTCCACCCCACCCCATGTGAACTGGCCATTCGGATGGTAATATATTCAATTGCATGATGCTTATCATCATCATCATCATCACTCTTTATCACTCTGAATCTATTAAATCTCTTTACTAGCTGACTGAATGACAAACAGTGTAGGTGCTGATCAGATTGCTTGGGGACCTGGGGCCATACTGGTCACCAGTATTGTATGTCACCTTTTAAATACCGGTACCAGCAATTAACTGGAAGCCCAGTCATGTGCTTACGAGTTACAGTGAGGAAGCAGTATATTTAAATATACATATATATTTAGCACAATTGAGGGATATAGTGACATGCAGATGCCCCATATCCCTCAATTGTTGTGCTATGCATATATCCAAGCAAATCCAACAGAAAAACAAACCAGTTGCAAAAGTGTCCAGTTCTTGGACTTGGTATTTACACTAATTGTTCAGACACTATTTTGGGACAATCCAAATACTTTTTGTTGAAAAGGATCTAAACTGTGTATGATAGATGTGTCACTGACTGAATGGCAACCAGTGTAGACCCTGATCAGAGTGCACGGATGTTTTTCAAGGCCCCCCCTCCATGAATTATTTTAAAAAGTTTGGAGGCCCCCCCCCCCTCAATATCTGTGAAAAATTTCGCCCCCCCCCCCCCCACCCCCCCCCCCCCCCCCGGCGATAAATAATGACCAGTCCCTTAGTATAGGTATCTGGTTGCTACAATTTGTATTGGATAACAATGATTTTGTCATTTTGAACCATGATTTGGCTGTGATATTGTCTTGGTTAATTTTATCTATCATGGATTGATTGTACTCGTGTTTCTCTTTTCGAATGTGTTTTGTTTCTTTTGTTTCCGAATTTTAGCCAGGATTATTCCGTATTGATATTTGTAGCTTGTTTATGCAGTCTTCTTCGTTGTCTTATTATTTTTCTGACATTACTTTTCATCCATGGTATATCGTTAGGTCTTATAGTTACTATTGTATTCGGTATGGACTGTTTCGCTGCCTTAAGGATAGTGAAACTGATGTTATTGACAGATGTTTCTAGATCATTTAGGTGTTATTGCAGTTTCCCAGTTAGTGTTAGTTAGATGTCGACGGTGATTGTCGAAGTCGCCTTCATCGTATTTCCATATGTGGCGTTTGAATGAGGTGTGTTCCGGTTTAGTGAAGATAAGAACTATTAGTATAGGTGAGTGGTACCTAATTAGGTCTCGGACGAAAGGGTCTGCTACAAAACTTGTGGCAACAGTTTGTCTATTCTTCACGATAATTCGGTATATTATAGTCTGTGAGTGTTCGGTAAAGTTAGTTGGCTCTGAAATTAGTTGAGTGAAGTTATACGAGGCAATAACGTTGTCTATCATTGTTGCTGGTTGATTTAGTGTGTTAATGTTGAAATCCCCAGTAATGATAATGTTATTAATTGATGTGTTATAACCTCTATCAAAACTCTCTTTCAGGAGCGACCAGTAATTATTTTTAGAATTAGGTGGCAATAAAAACCGGCTATGAGAATAGTTTGATTTTTATAATGAGTTTCGACCCACAGGGCTTCGAGACCTTGAATGGACAGGTCAGTCCTGATTAATCCGTGTAAATTGTCTTTTAAATATATTGCAACCCCACCACCTGTTCTATCTGGTCTATCACATCTAAAGGGAGGTCCAAAGTTAGGTATGCGTAAATCTTTGTTAGCAATATCTTGTGAGAGCCACGTTTCAGTAAATACTAGGATGTCATAGGATTGCGATTCTATTTCTAATAAATCAAGCTTGGGCCGTAGGCTTTATATGTTTAAGTACATTTTGCTTAGCCCACTATTTAATAATTCTAGGGAATGATTCGATATTAATGACGAGTCGGATGTGTTGAAGCAGTTGCTCAGAGGGCCTGGATTTGGATGAATATCTCCGGATAACAACAACAACGAGACAGCCAGGTATCGGAAGAGGTCACAAAATATGTATAATGCCTCATAACGCACAGGGTAAACCCGCCATGGCGGATCATGTAATAAAGTCATTTGGAGTACTGTGAATTAATGGCCCTGTGCGCCAACGTGCTACGCTGCATGACATCAGAGAGCCGACTAGTCGACGTAAACAAAACAAATAAAATGGATGATTGTTTGAGCATGCTGGGATCACAAAGTTATATATTACAATGATATAAATAGACAAATGCATGTAGAGATGAGAGTACATGCAACGTTTTGTAATTGAGATTGAATAATATGCTTGGTCGTCAGATGTTTATCTTTAACCAACCGGCGGTTGTCGAGTCGTATTTTACGATGTATTGAGATAGACGCTGTAAAGCTCAAGTGATAACATTTGTCGGATGAGTAACTGATGAAAAACTGTTTTCTGTGTATCTGGTATAATGCAGTTAATGCGATACTGCGCAAATGTGAAGGCTGATTATGTACTACGCGAACTGCTCATATGTGTACACCTGCACCTCTTATCTCATTTTCTGGCGTGCTCCTATCACAATGAGCATTTACAATGATAGTAAGCCATTACCGATGTTTGTGATCCACAACAAGCCGCCACGGTGTTTGATATGTGGTGTAAGCGGATCACAATTCGGTTGATGATATATTCCTGATGCTAGTCTGCTAACTGATCAGGAGCTAGACTGATCCAACCCCATTAAGTCCACTTTTGTCGTGGCGGGTTACATGCAGTCAACGGAAGCATACAGTAGGGGGTAACTTTATTCATGTGCCGTCGGTCGGCCGACTAAATGGACAATACGAATTGTGCTAAAGTGTAGCTCCAGGTTAGCTGGCAGCACCCATAATGTATTCGTGTATTCTGATCAGACATTGTGCTCGTATTTTCAGTCAATGTGGTATGTATTAGTGGTCGTTATCCAATAGGCTTAATCATTTTAAGCGGAAATTGGGATGGTGTCGCATTATTATCACAGTAGTGTGCCTTTTGTCAGTCCGGGCCCAGATTTTAGTGCAACAAGTATAGAGATAACATGTGTCAAATGGATGGCCTTCGCATTTCGATGTTGTCCACAAATTATACAAACATGCGCAATAATAGTAATCGAAAACCATTGCGTCAGTTTAAGATCACAATCTAAAAAGATTGAGTGCCAGGAACAAACAACTGATATGCAGATATAACAAACAGTGTCAAGAATAAAACTGTCAACGTTATAATACCATGCTCGAGGCCCTGCCATCGATTTCGTCTACATTATTACATCGTCGCTGTAGGTGTGTGTCTGTGTGGCATATCTGTCATACCCTGCGGGGACTCAAACATGATGTATTATCCAGCATGTATTTATATTTATACTTAATTCTCTGAGTTTCATGAACGTTTCATGACTGTCATTATAATCATATATGGCATGAACATTCAGTTCAATCGAGCAATGACGTTCCATCATGGAGATTAACGACACCAGACAGCCAATCAACAACATCGCAGGTCAATTTGAGCAAATAAACTACTACTACTACTACTACTACTACTGCACTACACTACTACTACTACTATTACTACCACTACTACTACTACTACTACTACTACTGCACACACATACTATACTACTACTCTACATACTATACTACTACTACTACTACTACTATACTACTACTACTACTACATACTACTCTACCACTACCACTACCACTCCACTACTACCACTACTACCACTACCACTACCACTACACTACACTACCACTACCACTACCACTACCACTACCACTACCATACACACTACCACTACACATACCACTACCACACTACACTACACTACACTACCACTACACTACACTACACTACTACTACTACTACTACTACTCACTATACTTCTACTTACTACACTACTACTACACTACTACTACTACCATATCTACTACTACTACTACTACTACTACTACTACTACTACTATACTACTACCACTACACTACTACTACTACTACTACTACTACTACTGCACTACACTCACTACTACTATACTACTACTACTACTATACTACTACTATACTATCTACTACTACTATACTATACTACTACTACTACTACTACTACTATACTACTACTACTACTACTGCACTACACTACTACTACTATACTACTACTGCTACTACTGCTGCTGCTGCTGCTGCTGCTGCTGCTGCTGCTGCTGCTGCTGCTGCTGCTGCTGCTGCTGCTGCAGCGGCAGCAACAACAACAACAACAACAAGTTCAACACCATAGCCGCAGCCTCAAGGCACCGATTAAGTTACCTGTGTTAGTTCTGGTAGACCGGGAATCTCCAGCCGCCAACCTTCGTCGTCAGTCAGGTGTAGATGGAGCTTGTTCATCTTGTACATCGCCATCCCCCTCATCAACCGCTTCAAGTCGTCTACGCTGTGGAAGTTACGGGCCACGTCCACGTGCATCCCGCGGTATCCAAACGGGGTTTGTCACTGACGGAAATTTTCGGTATGTTCCGGCTCGGATACGATGCAAATATGCTTAATAGTGATTGGACACCGTAGAAAAGACCTGCAGAATCAGTACCGACAATTTCAACCTGATTCGTTGATGGCTTAATTTGAAGCTGGTAAGATTCAGGCCCGTTGCCGTTGGATACATCAATTCGTAGAGTTATTTCTTTTGTAGTAACACCTTGTGGTAAACCAGTTTCGTCTGTAAATATAAAACAACATGAATTGAAAATAATGGGTGTGGGATAGAAACTAGTTGATAAATAAGTTGATTATGCATACGCATAAGTATAGCATCGTAAATTCGGTCAGAACAATATAACTGAATCAGCATGTGTCATAGACATTCAGTAACGGTAACTCGGTTTCGCCTTCCAATAAGTAACTGTAACTCCATGTCACCTTCAAATAAGTAACGGTAACTCCATGTCATACTCAAATACGTAACGGTTACTCGATACCACCTTCAAATAAATAACTATAATTCGACATCACCTTCAAATACATAACTATAATTCGATGCCACCTTCTAATAAGCAATGATAAGTTCGTGCCAGCTTCAAATAAGTAACGGTAACCCGGTACATATTAAAATTAGTAACGATAACTCGGTGTACTCACTCGCCAAGTAGTCGGCCACCCCGGCGGCGTCCGGTGTCGTGCTGTGGATAGTCCATGTGCTATCCACCGTCAGTGTTGGTGCAGTTTCGTCAATCGTTATGCTGTCAGGGGTGGGGATTATAAGCTTTGTAGCCTTTCCTAATTTAAATAAAGACATGAATCAAATTATTCACATATCGCTCCAGTAAATAATTATGAAAAATAAAACAATTGTTTTTTGATATCTGTGGAGGCTTACAATTATGTTATTATAGTATAGTATTATTTTACAATCTGTACCGTTTTCTTCGTCCTTCTACGAAATTCACCAACTAATATAGTCGTCACATTTGCGGGTTAACTAAGTTTCAGTTTTACGAGATCAATGTGTTTGTCTTCACGCAGTGCGACTTACAGATCGGGCACTATATGTGATTACTGTATTGCTTACATATAATGTTTCACTTGATTCATTTCAGCTATCTTGAACGACCTTAGTTGTATCTTTTTACCGAAACGGTTATTATTAATCGTATATATGTTTAAAAAGCATAGTTACACTGGACTACAGCAGTGGTACCACAGGTGACAGCAACACTATACAAAACAGACAGAAATAGCAACCAACATCCCATGGATTTCATTGGCTGCTACTTGTAATCCCATCTCTAATCAGGAAAATTACGCAGCGAGATATGTGTATGCTCCAGTGTGACATTAATTTAATATTTTTTTAGTGTTTCTGATCTCACCGTCACTTGCGCAATATCATCAAATTGCCATAGTATGGGGCATGCATACATCACGTTTGTGTAATTTTCCCAATATATTTATAGATTTACATGTATTTGATTTGTATGTGGTGCTATGTCCCTCTTGAGTAGAGTCAATAGACGCTCACATTAGAGTCAATAATCAATAATCACAGGGACATAAATCATCTAACAAAATCCTTGCTAATCCCAACCAACGGTCTGGGTTGCAGTCCACTATCCAGAAAACTATTGCTGGTATCGGCAGACCTCGAGAAAGAGGATTATATCCCTTGCAATAACACGTGGGTTGCCTTCTTCGGGTTTCGATGAAAAAAAAGTAGACACTTAAAGTCAAGAAGATTCAATTCCTATGTATACTCCCATTAACTCCCTAGTATACACCAAGGTGGAGAATACCAAATTAAATTAACAATATTTTTAAAAATGCGGACTGAACGAGTGATTTTGAAGGAACTATGTTACCAGGTGAAACGTAGTTCCGGCACTGACCAATATGAAATCACGAGACTTCAATATGGAAAACATATTGACTGCTTGCGCTCCATTGTGAATGGGAAACGTACGCAAGTATATAATACAGTTAAATTACAGATATTCGTGTATTATTGGTTACATTCATACTATGCATTGTGAAATACAACAACCTATATATACCCGTCACATTTTTATACACATACTATTTGGTGGCCACGTTGGAGCTCATTTGGTTCAAATACATTAACTGATATGTAAGCAAAGACGTTATGTGAAATACATTAACTGATATGTAAGCTAAGACATAATGCGACATACAAGATGAATTATAATGGGTATAATCAATAGTTTGTCCAACTCGATTTGAAAATGCTCCAGGATTGCAGAGTGTTATAATGTGCGATCCAGTACTGCAGTGTCTGTAGATGCAAGACCTTCCGGTAAAGCCATTACCATTGTTTCTCCATTAAGCGTCCACTCAGATTACACCTACGTACGTAGCCGGTAAAAACAACAAACGACTTGAAAAAAGTTTGCAAAGGGTTGAAGAAGTTTTTCGCATAAATTTAAACTGCCGCCAGAAAACTTTAGAACAAAAATAAGAAGAAACTAGAGCAGCTTGAGCTGCATCAACGGTTTGAGCCTCAATCATTGATTTCATGTGTAACTAAGCTTTAGCCCAAGGTGTAAACTATCGGTTGCAAAAAGAATTTCTGAAGTTTTAGAATGAACAGTCCAACATTATTGTGTTCGCATCATCACACCGATGTGGGGCCGGTTAGCTTAGAGGTAGAGCGATGGACTCCGAGCGAGGTATACCGGGTTCGATCCTCAGCCAAAGTTTTAGCTAAAGGACTGAAATATCGACTACAGCAAAAACAATTGAAATCGAATGATAAATAACGAAGCTGACGTCACATCCGTTTGCTTTATTTTGAAAACTTGAAAAAATACGTTCATCTTTGACATCGAATAGAGCCGTAAGTAGTCAACATATAGCTCTGAAAATTATCATCTTTCATGCGGCTGACACTCCCCTATCACCCTGGCAAGAAATTATGTTGCTGACAGTACTGTACAAATTGGAAACGTTTGTAAAGACCACCCGTTATCAGCCGAAATTCGGCAAAATCGTTGAAAAGTATGTACATTTTTCAACTTCAAATGCATATAGCTCTTTTATAGCCGAAAACTGTCAGGAGTCTGAGATAGAGAATTTTGTCAGCTTTCCAATGCAAAATGAATTCTTGAAATCGGTTGGAAAATAAGGAAGTTATAGGAAGTATGACGTCACTTACGTTTTCGTGGAAAGTAGCATTAAAAGATATCTGAAAATCTCTGAGTCTCTGCTCACACTTGATCCGAATCGGCATGCAAAATATGAAGTCGATCCGACCAGCGGTATGGTGTATATGGAGGGAGCCCGTAAGTCAGCGGATGATTATTTTTCGATAGTTTTCGCCCTTAAATTGCAGCTTACGCCATTTGTAAATACACCTAATAAAACGGAAATTAAATATGTTCAATATTCCGCCAGTGAAGTTTTCGTTTGTTTTTCACCATAGGCCGGGCACAAAGCGGTAAAGTTTTAGCTAAAGGACTGAAATATCGACCGCAGCAAGAATTTTTGAAATCTATTGATAAATAACGAAGCTGACGTCACATCCGTTTGCTCTATTTTGAAAACTTGAAAAAAAGACGTTCATCTTTGACATCCAATAGAACCGGAAGTAGTCAAGATAGAGCTCTGAAAATTATCATCTTTTATGCGCCTGACACTCCCCTATCACACTGGCAAGAAATTATGTTGCTGACATTACTGTACAAATTGGAAAACGTTTGTAAAGACCACCCGTTATCAGCTGAAATTCGGCAAAAAATCGGCAAAATCGTTGAAAAGTATGTACATTTTTCAACTTCAAATGCCTATAGCTCTCTTATTTGACCAGATAGCCGAGAACTGTCAGCGAGTCCGAGATAAAGAATTGTGTCAGCTTTCCAATGCAAAAGAATATTTGAAATCGGTTGGAAAATAAGGAAGTTATAGAAAGTATGACGTCACTTCCGTTTTCGTGGAAAGTGGCATTAAGAGATTTCTGAAAATCTGAGTCTCTGCTCACAATTGATCCGAATCGGCATGCAAAATTTGAAGTCGATCCGACCAGCAGTTTGGGATGTAGACTGAACGGCTGAATAAAAAAAAAAATAAAAAATAAAAAACCAACGAAAACAATAGGTTTTCGGCGCAGCTGAAAGCCACCTCAAACCTAACAATAGGTTTTCGGCGCAGCTAATCTTATTAAACGTATTGAGTATACATTAATGAACAGATTTAAACTTGCACAAGCCCCTGATCAGTTTTCATATTGCTTCATCAGAAAATAGTGTAACATAGCATTCACAAATAAATAGTCTGTTTACAGAATAATAATATACGAGTGCTTCGGTTCTTCTGCTAAAACACGAGTGCTCTTTAGAGCACGTACGTGTCTTTTAGCGAAAGAAACCGAAACACGGGGGGTGCATTATACTTCTAAAAACAACTGAATTGAGCAGATAAACCGTTTCTCACATGTATTTATAGAAACTTAAGAAATATCCATGAACAACAGAAATTGCTAACCTAAATCCTGTGTCTTTAGACGTCGCATCCGGGCCTGCGCAGTGAATGGATTGTATACGTCATTGGTGTACCTCTTCCACTGCCTGACGTCATCAAAGGCATTCACGTAGTCCAATGACATTTGATTGGTCGACTGGACGATTCGCGGGCTCGTTGTTGCGTCAGACGACACAAGGTACCATCGGGGCATGAAATCTGTTCTAGAAATTGACCATACAGCTGCTTCTATATCAAAATTCCTAGACTCATTCGGTGTCATTTCCACAAAGCCTGGCACGGGTTCAAGCGAATATAGGTCCCCTTGAATCATCGAAACTTTTATTTTCTCAATGTCCAATGTTTTGTTCATTTCCTTCGGGAAGACAGAAGGGTATACGAGGTACATGCTGTGGAAGAAGAGTCGCCAGCCAGAGCCGGGGACTGGGGTTGTGCCCGAGTTGGTCACCTCGATTCGGACAGTATGTGAGACCGCACTGTGCTTAAGATTGTCTAGCACTTTCGCGCGAATTGTTAAGCTGCCCGCTAACGTGTCTAACTCTGCCGACGTCAGTCCACAGCTCGTGTGGAAACCTGAAAAGAATCGCAAATATCTCAAGTGAAAGAGGGGGACTAAGTTCATTACGTCCCTTCAACTGTATCTGGAGCATATTTCACCAAAATTGCACAGCATATTTATCTTGCTAAGTACACTTTGAGGGAGAAATTTTCAATTTAAGGATAAATTTATTAATTTTTATTATGCTTAATTTATTACATCATCACAGCCGTTTAAATGTTCTATATGAAATAATGAATTTCGGGAAAATTAAATGATTACTCCCTCAAAGTATACTAAAGCGGCCCTTACACATAAGCCGGCGTCCGCGCGATTTTTCTAATCGCAGGAGTCGCCGGGAGATTCCGTGTCCGTGGATGAATCGGGCGAATTTCATGTCTGCGACGTGTGCCCTCACATATTAGACGGGCCCGGTCGGTGCCCTTTGACCATTGTATGGCAGTGGAGACAGTGCATCCGTTAGGGCATCGGCCGTACGCCGCTAGATAATTTGGCGGCGCTGGCTGATCAAAGAACAGATCGGTAGGCGTCCTGGCCGGATCCGTGAGGGGGTCGTGAGGCTATCGTAGGATGGCCGTGAGGGGCCCGTGAAAATCCCACTGCGCCCGGCGGATTTTTTTCCAATAATTTACGTCAAAATATTCATGCGGCCGCCAGATCACTGGTCGGTTTCCGACAGGCCGCCGGGCGGGGCCCTAGCGACATGTCTACAGGCTTGCCACGACCTAAAATCGCGCTTGGAAAATCGCAGATTTGGGAGTCAGGTTTTCACGCCCGCTGCGTTCGTGCGACCATTAAAAATCGCAGCGGAGCCCATATAAATCGGGCAAAGTCCGGCCGGACGCCTCGCGAAAATTCCCTTTTTGGCCCGTTTTAGGAGTCGCGCGGGCGCCGCGACCGATATGTAAGGGCATAATACGATTATTACACGTAATAGTTTAAAAGACTACTTAGAACTCCAGTTTATTAGACCGCTGATATAAATATATGTACTGTAAAAATATAGGAATGGCATAGTTACAAACTACATACTGAAATGCGACAGTGGGTGACAAAATGGACATACTGTACAATGTTCAACAGCTGTAGGATACCAGTCTTTATTTATTTATATTTACATCGTCAGGTTACAATCTATTTTTCACCGATATTGCTTATATATAATGCTAAATCACACTGGCAACAGAGTAGACACTTATCAGAGCTGTCAGGTGCATAGATGGATCCGGTGATATGCTGGTCAAACTGCCATAACGTCATTAGTGTAGGCCATTGTCCACTTTCAATGAAACAATGCTCTACATTGGGTCAATTAAGGAAAGCCCGGGGTGACAGAAGTGGGAAATTAGTCGCTCTAATTGCCACGGGGGGTGGAGTGTTGTTTGAAGATTGTGTCAAAATCCGCTGTACACTGCGACTGAGAAGATGCAATAAGCCAAATACAACACGGGGCTTATAGGGCGTTTGCAACCAGTATAGATCCAGTATAGATTTCTGTACGTCTACACAGTCTGAACAGGATCTGCATTTTTCGGCATTCCTTCAATAAAACACACTAACATGCAATCTAGATCGCATTTAGACTACAGGAGTGTTATATTGGATTAGGACCTACACTGATCACACAAACCCCATTTCTCCAGTCACAGCCACATATAGGACCAAGCTTCGACGTAAACATTTGGCAAAACAACGATTTTCTTCTGGAAAACATCTTTAGTCCAAATATGTTCTATCTATTTGAAACAAGTCAATAGGAAAATAGATTAGAAATAGTAAAGAATGTACTGTACATGTGAAAATTTAATATATATGTTTAATTATTTGTATCTGTCAACGAAAAAAATATGATTTAGTTATATTTTAGTATTCGTAAACAGTATTTGCGAAAAAATAAGCGAATGGACATTCAAGTTACACAATTTTAGTCCTGCAATATAACATTCATCCATGTGTAAAAACAAACACACCAATATTGGATTTTCGGAACTGTAGAAAGCACCCTGATGTGAACAGTGTATCTATTCTACCATGTCTGTCGAATTTTACTCAACCAATCAGCTTGGCATAAGTGTGGCATTATTGCTGACATCCGTTTGAACGTAGCTTCAGACGTTTGTTACTGACTAGGACAGATAAACAAAATGGATTCAACCAATCAGCATAGAATAGGTGTGGCTTCATTGAATTCAGAATACACCTGTCCCAAGATCCACTTCCCTATTTGCCTGATAAGTTGTTTGCTGATAAGTTGTTTGCTGTGCCGAACCTCCGGCGGCATCCGTTTGAACATAGCTACACACGCGTGTCACTGATTATTTCAACTCGAAATTGTCAAAGCACAAGTATGTATTGCAGAATCAATTAACGAAATGTCGGAGATTATGTCAGAATTTTGTAAAACAAAAATGAAATATAACATTTAATTTCACATTTATTTCTGATTCTGGCTCTGCTGTCTGTTTGACCGTGAATTACAACCGAATTCCGCACAGATAGTCGTCGCTGACGATTGCCACCAACGTATAAATAAAAGTATAACTAGGCGAAGGAAAAATAACGATTAACGTATATTAAACGACAAAAACGAAGAAATTATGCAACAAATACATGATGTCCGTAAATCCAAACGATATTATATAAGAAACCTTCATCCACTAATCAGGTAAGCTGTACTACTGCTACGTCATAGCGGCTATTTTTACAGCGCCACCTCGCGGCAGTTGGTCACAGGAGAGATAAGCGATGACCAATTCATTGCATGGCTCTGTATAGGTGTCAGATAAGGTGCAATATGAGAAATCTTAATATCACGAAAACTACAAACGAACCGGAAATCGGTTATTAGGGTCGCCTTCGTTGTTTTTAGAGCTTTTTGAAGAACATAAGTGACAGTTTGTAATTTGACCCTTAATATCTTTCTAATGGAATGAAATATTATTATGAAATGCGGTACACGTTGATCCCACACCTTGAATAAAGCGTCATATATTTCTCATGTAACTGTCTTGTTTAATTCGTTCATAATTATTGTCTCGTACAGAATAACAATTGACTGTATGCTATATCACTAATGTTGTTTTTAACCTCAAAACCACATTTTGATGGATTCACATATATTGGCTATGCAGCTAAATAGCAGTTTTGACCAATCTCTGAATATGCTGAGGATTGTCACTTGGCACAAATGTCCCTTTATCATCTCTGTCCGCCAACACATGTGTCTCGGTTGAAACATTACAGGTGCGCTGGTGTATACGGTTGTCATCCCATTGTGTAGGTAGTTTGTGTTTAATTGCTGATGTTAATAATTAATCATCAACCATGTAGATATTTACATACACCTACCAGCACCGAACATATTATTTGAAAAGGTTTGATAACTTTATCGCACACTCTCGTGCTTAATCAGTTATCCGGTGCGGTGCGCAAATAACGTGTCATGCAGCTGCACGTTTTCCGCTTTATAGACAACAGGTTATCACTACACCGCGCTACACAGTAAGATACAGAAAAAAAACTGCAGGATGTTGACGTTCATACTTCGCTATATTGTTATTGAGAGACAATTCTACAATATGACACAACAATATTACAATGAACTTAGTACTTAATAACGTGTGTATTATCAAAATTCTCAGGTCACTCTCCACTAAGCAGAACGTAAACAAAGAACGCTTCATACGCACATTTGGAAAGACTACTCCGTCATAACTATTATGTAGTTCAGTGTAACGAAATGTAATTAGAGTTATGTACCCAGAACAACGTGTCATGCTGCAACTGTTGACAGTATCGTAGATTAATTTCAAACCACGTTTGGAAATACTTTGAAATGTGCATTCTGTTCTGTTAAAATACACCTATGAAGTCATGATATTCAATAACTGTCCATTATTATTCGGGAATGGAGAGTCGTATCACCTTGGGAATGGAGTGTTGTGTCACTATTGAAAGTCACTGCAGTGTTACACACTTACGTGAAAAACTAGC
Source organism: Conchocele bisecta (assembly GCA_029237695.1). Taxonomy (NCBI): domain Eukaryota; kingdom Metazoa; phylum Mollusca; class Bivalvia; order Lucinida; family Thyasiridae; genus Conchocele; species Conchocele bisecta. Next base: position 81,959,589 of record CM055267.1, on the reverse strand, counting down.
CTCAGTTCAGCCTGTTCATCGGCGCAGTCTGGTCAGGGCCTACACTATTTGTTATTCCGTCAATGGAGTACAATGTAGCAATAACGAAACCAACAAAACAAGTGGAAGTCTATCCTACAGTGAGTGTGCAACAGAAACTATGTCTCCAAGTGTTTCCAATTATTGAAAATGTCGTAAGGTCTCCGTTTCTCAGCCGACGGCCCATATATACATAAACCTATCGAAAATGTAAACGCAAATCATACTGACGGTCAGACGAAAATATGGATGAAATGACAAACGGACGGGTTGTCGGACGAACATAATTACGATTACTATATACCCCTCGCTGTAATTCGTATGTTGGGTATAATGACTACAACACTGCAAGGAAAATCAGCAAAATGAAAATAAAATGTTTGTCAATTACATGTACATTATATGAATACTTATATTTGTTATTAACATTCTATTTAGCTCATCACTCACGCGGTGATGGTTAAAACAAGAAATGGCATCGTTAAACGAAGCTTATCCCCTTGATGCCAGCCTTGATAATAATAATAAAAATCATAATACTAATAAAATAACACAATTCCTTAGTGACATTGACCTTGGGCGGTGGAACGTAGGTCGTACTGACAGCCTTGATTATAAAAAAACAAACAAAAAAACTTTAACATTGTTGCCTTACAAATTTGCCTCACAAACAAGGTGAACATAAGTATTCCGTGACCTTGTTCGGTCGGACGTCGGTCGTATGCAAAACAAAGCACCATCCATAGACACACATTGTGCCCAAATATTATCAAAATAGGTTAAGCTGTTCACGAGTTATTGACAAATGAAAGGTGTTATGCCAACGTACGTACATGGACTAACGCTATGCCCCAGCTTGCCTGCCGGCGAGGGGATAATGAGTGGTTTGAAACTAAATTTTTGAGGAAAATAAAAAAATATAAAATAAGAAGGTACTAAATATTCAAAGTCAGCTAAATTATTTATATTTCTAATTTCCAGTTGACGAGGCGGCTCAATGAAGTAATGAACAGATAGATATGTTAATAAAACATATATTTATTCCGCCTTTTCTAATTACTGAGCATTATTACGCGGGGGGGGGGGGGCAAATTGCCACTATATTTTCTTGAAAGGTATATATCCCAACATATCATTCCGCATGATAGCAATTTATAAGTTTTCTTTTAAAGTGTTTATGCCCCTATACGTGGACCCCCTAACAGCCTCTGTTTTGCCCATAAAAGGGCTGTTTTGAAAACGTTAACATAAAACTGCCGCAGAATCGCATGCACACGCTGTAAAAAGTACCGAAAACATTGCAACTGGTATTTGTGATTTACATACAATCGAACTAGAACATTTTCATTCAATATGGCCGCCAAAATCCAAGATGGCCGCCGATACACCACTACCTTACCCCACCACACTAAACCATATATAAAACTATTTTATATGGCCAATTCTAGGTTTTGTTGTATTGGATTATATTTTATAAGTGAAATACAAGCTTATGCTACTTCATTAAATATTTATTACTTGAAAAGTTATGTATATAAATCCAATAAGGCCGCCAACAATCACAATTTCCATTCATTTGCCATCGTACCACTTATATTACATCATTTAACATTTCAGAACACACTTACGTACGATCATACGTACACATTAAATAGCCATGACAATAGCAAAACATGCTTGGATAACTGTTTTGCTTACCAAAATCCAAGATGGCCGTCAAATATCGCGATTTCTCTTCAATTTACAATGTGTTATCTATGTTATGGCATTAATCCTTTAAAACAAGTAAAACGTATTACATTGACACTGTAAAACAAATGTAGCACATACTGGGATAAATACATAGTTTACCAAATTATAAGATGGCCACCATAAGTTCACATTGTACCGCAACAATTTATTAGGTTGGGCTTTTAATATTGGATAAGACGGTTACCTTAATGCTTATTTTTCTGTTGTGACATATTATTATAATGTAACTGAGTAAGTATGGCCTTTGTATGAAACAGACAAAGCCACTTTATGTTACTTTGGTGTTGGTATATTTAAATTCCCAAAGCAGTAATATACGCAGGGATTGTGAAATATTTTAAATTATACAATTACATGCTCTATTATATTAATATTTATGAACTTCAATGTATAGGTTGGGCAATATGGCATCCTGTATATTGCCTTCATTAAATCAAACAGTAAACGTTGTTATGTCTCACTGACATAGAAACATTACAGACATAGTTTCATACGCACTTATGTGTTAGCGAAGTATACATAATTAGGTCTAAAACTACTCTACTCCATCAGATAATTTTCTATTTTCACTGAACACATTCCACAAACAAGAAGTTAACGATATACGTGTATCGCATGCCAATACCAAGTTTTCGAATATCATAAAGCATTGTGCTGTTACATATTCATTATAAGCTGCCTGTGAAATTCATTGTAATACAGCAATGAATATATTATTTAATCACTAGTCATGATCTTATTTACACCAGTCGATTATAATCTTCCGATATATATATATTGAACATCCGTATACGCAGTGTTGCTTCATGTGTGGGTCCGTCATTTACAGGCACCGCTGCTACATATTTCATATAGCAGTAGGTTTCACACAACCGCGGAATGTGTTACTATTACGACATTCATTTGTATAAGCCACGAATATGATATATAAACACGGATATCTACTGCGTATGCTGCATACTTATTACTTACTTATTATCAACGCTAATTTGATACCCACCAAGAAATTCATAAATCAATCACTAATTAAATAAATGAGAAAACAGCAGTGACAATAAAATAAAATAAAAAAAAACACAGACGTACAGTCCAAGGAGGCACAAAACCGTACCCTGCCGAATCGTCAGTGATCAATATAAATGTAGTTCGAAGAGACAGTTAAACCTGGTTAGCATGGCATCACAACGCCCGGGCGGTCTCCTTAACTTCATATTATGGCACACAGAGTAAATATACAGCAACACAATATAATAACCAATAAGGCAACACCCTGACAGTGACAATCCACAACACTATATTGTAATGTGCGACAATCAATTAACAAGTCACCCATAAGTACAATAAAACAAAGCAATTGCTACAAAAGAAGGGACAATATGATCAACTTGAGTAGCATAATGGACACTGTCGAGAGCTCTGCCTGACAACATATGTTTTCACATGCTATGTAATTACCATTACATGCACGTCATAGCAACATTGTACTTCAAAATGCATTGTTATTTAAAATAGAGTGGTATGTTTAAATACTTACAGGACATGTTGTTGAATTGGACATTACATCTTTCAATATCAGCTGAATTCGGTTTGAGGAAAATATGATTGAAACCAACATTGTGAAGCTTGCCGTGTCAAATGGCAGACATTATCGTCCCCTCTTAATTGAAAAGTACATATTGTAATGCAAATCTGATTAACTAAGTGCTATAGCGGTATGACACTAGACAATTATTGCAACGCTTACCAGTTGCAATGTTTCATCTGTGTGACTGGTGCTTGTGTAGCTACGAGTAACCGATAGACAGGGACATTGTCGCTTAACATAGCGTCGTATGTTATGAAACATATACGGTTCTATTTGAAATGGATGCATCTTTTATCTTTAGTAGATATTCATAGCAATAGTAGATTGTGTTTGTAAATATATTATCCCTGTTAGCTACATATGTCATTGACTGATTATGTGTTACATACTAGTCGCAATGATTTCAGGATGTTTTGTATTTATATAAGTATGCATGCTCGGTGAGCACCTATATTATAGTATCTGATAGCATATAATACGAACTGATCTGAATAAATGGGCCTGTACATGAAATTTCCAACATTGACATGGTAAATGCTATATCATGAAATATACGCTCCATGACATTACCAACGCAGCCGACACACACATAGTCGTATGGCAGCCACGTACAAAGAGCAAACACTGCGGTTATACATGTTCAGAATCGCGAGATAAGAAAACATAGGACATGCAAACTTACACGACGTCCGATTTCTCAGGGCCTGTAACATAATTAATTTAATATTGCCAACGTTTCATTCACGTATTTGTCATGTAGCTACAGTTTTCTATATACAATCTGAAGTATTTATCAATGACATATGCTTGAAAGTAATATATCATTGTAATCCTAACAGAATGTGGTTTATGGATGTAATGTTTATGCCACATTATCTTTATCCCATGCCCTGGCTAAAATATTAGTGGTACATGTGTATCTACAAACATATAGGAATTTGTGAAATTATGATGTTCAAAAAGTTTTGCATGAGTCACAACTGGCTGACCCTTTCAATACGGTTGGTACTGTAATAAACAAACAATTACGTATAGTGTTAACGTAATATCTAAATGAATAAATAGTATGTGTTTATTTCGTTGTAAGTCGTACATTGCTAGGTCTTATAGAGTGTATATAGATGTCCGTTGAAAACTCTGTGCTGACAGCTTCATGCTCGCGTTTAAGTATACTATTCATATTTTGCATAATACACATTAACACATATTGACATTGCAGCGATGAATATGTCGATCATTAAAAGTAGATATCGTTCTGAACCTAGTAGCATGACCGAGATTCATTAACCTGCTAGCATAGCAATATGACGTGTACACCATGTCCTTGAAACTACAATAATAAATGATACATTTCGATGCAAACAGACGATAAATCATACTCATTTTAATAGCATCGCAGATTAATCAAACACACATGCATAACAACTTCACTAAGAACATAGTAAACAGTAAGCATGTATATATAAATTGTTTCGGAAATGCATGGCTTTATTAAAAATTGAAGCATAATAATGACAGTGATGTATTTACATGCGCGTCATGCGTCACTTGTTTGGCTTGGAAACACCAACAGTGAACTATTTTTCTTCCATAGGATAACACACCATTTATTTTAGAAGAGACCAATTTAACACACAAACTCAAAACACTGATACATGGTGGAATACTAATTTCGGCAGCCATCTTGATTTTATATAAGTATTATTATTAAATATTCATATGAAAGCTGGTTTTGATAACGCTATCAAACTAATTTATTTTGCCTACTTCCTCAATTTGGGATTGCCGTTAATTATTTAAAATATAATGTCTAAGGACAAGCATGGAGTAAAGTTTAGAAGTGCTGATATTTGGCAGCCATCTTGGAGTTATATATGGCGTTTAGGCTATCACGATATGTGGCACTGCCCTTCCAGATAATGGCATAAGGTGTTGAAGTTTATATACACTACCATTTATTGCAACGCGACTATAGTTTGATTGTGTTAGTGGTGGGTTGGGTTGGCGGGTGAACTTGTTATAATTTTGGTGGCCATCTTAGGTTTTGGTAGTTTCTATTTTCTATAAATTGCAACCATTGATTATCATGTTTTCATATCGTTTTACAATGTGTAAATGCGAATTTGCTTTGATGCTATAGGATTATTTAAAAAATCACAGAAATTGTCTGGATGAGCAACTATGATATTCGGCGGCCATATAGGATTTGTTTACATGCATTCCGAATTGCTACGTATTTATAAACATTTTATCATCTTATATTTTTCTCTTAGACATAGTTCAACCATAAACATACTTTTGTTTTGCCAATAATTTCTGTAGTTCGTACATATTTAGTGTGGTTTTGGCGACCATTTTGGATGAAAATGGTCAATTTCGATTTCATGTAAATTATAATTACCGGCTGTCACGTTTTCAGTGTTTTTTCGATGTGTGAATGCGAGTTTGCATTGTTGTTACTTGAATGGTCTCAAAACTGCATAGTTTTAGCAGAAGCAGGGGGATCCACTTATAGGGGTATAAACTCGTTAAACGAAGACTTACAGATTGCTATCATGCGGAAATAATATCTAGAGATGCAACAACCACCACCCCCCCCCCCCCCCCCCTCCGCGACCCCCAATTGGTAATGATAACCATGTTTTCATGGGTCTGGCTCACCCACTATAAGATAGTTGTCCCGTTATGAAACCCCTGTGTAAATTCAATGCCAATCAAACGAAACATGTTGCTATTTTTAGCGGTTCCCACAAGATGAAAACTGATTTAACGGATACTTCATGAATAGAGAGCGAACAACACAAAAGTGTGCTACCTTAGTGACTGAATGGCGAACACCATACGCGCTGATCACACGGTCCGGATGTACATGATGATATGGGTCTACGCTGTTCGTATATGTCGTAAGGTACATACAACTACATAAATGCTACAGTCCAGCAGGTGATCAAGAGTTACAGTCATCGTGGTTAGGCCTCAACTACATTGATTATTGTATTCCATAAATGGGCCCTGGCTGAGAAAAGGGATCTTACGACATATGCGACCAACGTAGACCCAGATCATCCCGTACTTCCACACCGTCTGATCAGCGCTTATGTTGTTCGCCATTCAGTTATTAAAGTAGCATTAATAACACCAGCAAACCACGTATTCACATCGCACAGTGTGAATGTGCAGATGGAATTAAGAGTATGCTTGAATTGCATGAACGCATCGTCACTTAAAAATGTATACGGTTTGCCTACAGTATTCATAAACAACTGTATGCTTATAACCAGTCCATACAGTGTATCTGGTGGTACTCATTTCCATCACTCTTTTTTACTTCAAATATAAATCTGTATATGGAATAATTACGTTTAATGTAAGCGATATAAGCGTAAGTGTTTTTTATTATACAATTCAAGCTGCTTTATAAATCAACATATACAATTACATTGTGTTGTAACATATGTACAATGTATATAGCTAACAACGGGCATCTCTTACAAATATTTCTAAATGTGTGCGAGCAGCTAGCTGTACCACTTGCAAAGGAAAATACAGAAGGTCCGACCACAAAAAAAATAATTATATGCCTAGAAATAGACTCTGTAGAAATGGTGGTAAGAATCCCAACTGTGAAATTGGACGAACTTCGCCAACAAATCACCAACTTGCTTAAAAACCAAAAACGAATTTAAAGGAAATGCAATCACTCCTGGGAAGTCTGGCCTTCGCATGCAGAGAAATTAAACCTGGCAGGGCATTCAGTAGACGCCTCATTGACTCAACAATTGGTATGAAGGCGGGTCATCACCACATTCGAGTATCCGCGGAGATGAGGAAAGATCTAAAAATGTGGCTGTCATTCCTAGAAGACTTTAACGGGGTTTCGGTTTTCAACGATTATCTCTGGGTGGGAAACCATGATATCGAATTATTCTCAGACAGTGCAGCACGAATAGGTTTGGGATTTGGCGTGTACTTTAACGGGCATTGGGCACATGGAGTTTGGCCGTTACTGTGGTTTCAACTTGGGGTTACGGACAATATAACAATTTTGGAATTCTTCCGGCTTCTAGTAGCTGTAGATATTTGGCACAATGAACTTCAAAACAAGAAAATTGTGTTTCGCACAGATAACGAATCAGTATGTCACATTATTAACACATCAACAAGTAAATTAAAAGATGTTATGTGTATGCTCCGACCGTTCATTTTAAAGTGCCTGCATTCCAATATATTGTTAAAAACTGTACATATACCGGGCAAATCCAATGTCATCTGCGACAGCTTATCCAGGTTGCAATTTCAGAAATTCCGGCAGCTAGCTCCAACGGCGGACCAATGTCCACAAGCAGTTCCACACCATCTTTGGTCCATCTTCAACGCGGTATAGACGAGCTACTTGAAACAGCAATCGCCCCAAATACTAGATTAGCATACGAAAGGGCCATTACGTCATTCACTAAGTTTTGCAAAGCACTTGACTGCCTATGATATGGCCGATACCACAGTGTTACAGATGTCTGGATCGTCGGGTCGTCGATCGTCTACTGGGCGCAGCGCCGAGCGTCCGCGACCGTATCATCACGCCATCTAGGCTTGGATGACATCCCAGCGACCATACAGTGGTTCGGAGTCCGCGGGATGGCCTGTGACGGCGTTGTGCGAACAATCAGATGTAAACTGAGATCTCACGCACGATCAACCATGCTTATGTCATTGTGGAGTGAATTCTTTACTAAAGGTAAATATGGGTTATCTCTGAAAGACGATATTAATGAATTGGCCACCATGCTACCCGAGACGAAAATTGTCTGGTCAGACATATTACCACGCCGCTTTTGGACATCCATGGCTAACAACAATGTTGTTGAAAATATGCGAAAACGTCTGAACCGCACTGGCAGAGCAGCAGCCATAAGCGTTGGCGGTTTTGCTATACAATACACAAAGCTTGAAATCGATAAACCAGAAATATATAAATCTGACGGTGTGCATCTGACGGATCAAGGCAATGATACATTCATATATACGCTGAAGTTGGTCATCAGGCAGTTCGTAAATTACACTAACCCTCACTCCACAAGCAAATACCTAATGTAAAATGGCGGAAATGTGTTGCTGTACACATTTTGTGGCGGTATGTGCGGGTGAAAACGCTTATAAATGTTCTTGATCGCTTCAATGAACCAATTTATTGCTCCTTTCTGTCTGGAACTTGCCGGCGAAATTGAGGCCTTTGGAGCCTGCCTTCGGCTTCAGAATACATACATAAATATATAGCTTTGGTGCGCCCATATTAATAGGTGCGCTCGTAAACCTTGGCGCATCAAAGTTGCTATCATTCACCCGCACAAAGTGCATTTTACTGCAAGCCTTATGGAATGTGCCTTTGGCTTGTCATATTGCTTGCTAAATACATACGGCTAGCTAAATACATATTGCTAAAATAAATATGGCTGAATCGACCGCGGCCATCTACATCCATATTGTGTTGTGTCCCTTAAATTACTAGCTAAACTGGTTCGTACCATAATTTAATTCATCTATTGTCATACGATCCAGTCCGACGGGTATTGGGCTTATGTCGACAGTATTTTGATGAGACAACTGCTCGAACACATCTCTACGATTTTCATTCTTTGAATAGCGTCACGGCCCATTATATTTTCGCCATCGTGCTCTCCGCAAATCTGGAAATACATATTTAAAGCTAGTAATACATTGTATCATCTATTAAGGTAGATGTGTCATTACGTGTACCCCACGTAAAGTCAAAGGACATCTAACAAACATGAGACTCAAATGGGCCTGTATTGCTCACCTGAAAGTCTTATCCCATTATAAAGAAAACTAGAGCTCAATCGATGGCGCCATCGCAATATACCAACTAAGTCGAAAAAGGGAGATAAACCATGACCGGGGAATGATTCAAAAACCAAAATACACTTTGCGCATCTACACAGCATTGGGAAGGCACACACCAAGTTTAAAGTCCCTACATATTATGGTTAAAAGGTTTTACTTCTTACAAGGCAAAATTTAGAAAATCTAAGTCGAAAAGGGGTAGATAATCCATGACAGGGGGTCGAATAAGAAATCCAAATTCACTTTGCACCTCTACACGCCATAAGGAAGACACATACCAAATTTCAAGTCCCTACCTATTACGGTTAAAAAGTTTTACTTCTTACAAGGCAAAATTGGATAATCCATGACCGGGGATTAATATAAACAATAGTTTTCATAGTTCCGAATCACGAGTGTGGACATTTTGCTCACTGGCCGTTCCAAGGCAGTATTTTTGGTGTCATGTCTTCTTTGTGTACCACGTTTAATAACACTAACGGCAGGCACTGGTTAAAGTGTCTGTGTCGGTTTCGGTCCACAACCATCGTGGCAGAACCCTGCGGTGCTTGTATAAAATCGCCCACGTACTGTGCCAATACAGAAACAAAACGGGAAAAAGCTACTAAAGCTCAGCTGTGATTATTACAAAAGTATAATAGCGTACAGTTAATAATTATTAGTAGCAAAGAAAGAACATTTCTCTCAAAGAACATTTCAATGGCGTGAAATGTACTGACATATAATAGTACATCACATTGAAACTGCCAAGCCGGAAGTTCCGACAGCTTACCTTGTGACCTGCACCCGAGGTCAGTACGACCAGGTCAGGAAGCATACCTGTACGGCCATACAATGTTGACATCGTAGTGATGCCATCGGTGACTGAACTCGTGGCTGGGGCAGGAGAAATTGGGCTTATGGGATTTATAGCAAGCGTAGCTCCTAATCATATAGCACACTCATGTAGCCTTTTAATTGTCAGTGAAAGCGTTGAAGGGAAATCTGTGATTAAATATGTTTTAAAGAACGTATTTTCAAAAGATATTTTTTTTCAAGAGATAAACAGGCAGGATGAATGGAAGAGGAATGGTTGTGCATGTATCTGTGTTCTTCATGACGGTCGCCTAACGTCACAGCCAGAATATAGAGAATACCAGACTCGGCAAGCCTCGGAATTTCTACGCGTTTCCTAGCCTTGCCTGCTAAACTTGATATCAAAAGACAGTAGCCTGGTATTCTATTCATCAGGTAACGCTTTATGCTCGAAAATGACGACATATGACGTCATTATCTATGGACAGAACGCGGTCATTACACTGACGTCATTCGGTAACGTCGCGTGACGTCATCCGACCAATGGAACGTCAGCTTTTACTTCGTTGTAACCCGGATGTTTGTATCAGGTCAATGCTTGATACAACAATATGTTATCAGTCAGTACGTATTCGGTCAATACATGCAGGTCACCTGATAAATTCGATTAAATAGACACTCGGCGATCCTCGGCATTCCTACGAGTTTCCTAGCCTTGCCTGATAAACTTGATATTACAATGCACTAGGCTGGTATTCTCTGTACTGGTAGACTAAATGTCATGCTGGACACAGATATTGTCAAATGATCGCATATATGGGTAACTTCGAACAAGCGGCCCAAAAAGGGCCTGAGTCACTCACCTTGCAAAACTTGCACAACAGCGATCGCCTTGTCGATACCATCAATTTGATATATGACATGACAATCTTTAGACAAAAAATATGAAATTTGATCCCACTCCCATCACGGCCCCACCCGTGTATGATTCCGGGCCACCATTTTAACAAATCTGAAAGAGCATCGACTATCGATAATTCCTGTCACATTTCATCCACAGGTGGAAAACTCGGACCTATGACACCAAAAAAATGCCTATTAAAAGAAATCCCATTACCCCACCCATTTGGTCTCGTAGAGTACCATCTTCTATATATAGAAGATGGTACTGTACGATACCAAGTGGGTGGGGTAATGGGATTTTTTTAATAGGCATTTTAGATATAATATGCAAATGAGGCATGGGATTTTTTTAATTATTTATACTAATTAAATGCGTCACCTGAAAAAATAATATTTTCGACAGATTATAAAGTACATGTTTGATACCTACACATCAAAAATGAATACAGAGTATAAATAGTAATGTATGTTAACATTTAAGGAAGCACGGTTATCACCCCTGATATCAGTGTGGAAAGTTACGTCTGATATACAATGTATACTAATGCCAATCAGTACGTGCGGTAATGGTTAATGGATGTTTCTTTTGTCAGAAAATGTCTCATATGATGTCTCTGATATAAAGAACATTGTGTGCCTACGATTATGTCGGAAAACTATTGACGGACGGACGGACTGACGGACGAAAAGCGGTAACAATAGTTCACTTGAGCCTTCGGTTCAGGTTAGCTAAATAATTTACCACTGGAAGCAAGTTACCTTCAACATCATCTATGTCATTTACTATAATGTATATATGTGATAATACAATCTTGCTTTCTGGTGTGTCCCAATAACAGCTTCGTCGTAAGCTTGATTGTCTGAAATAAATATTCAAATATGCGCATAAACAAAGAAATGGCGGCAAATAATGTTGTTTAAAACTAGGCGTATATACTCATGAACAAACAAGCATACTAAACAAAGCAGTGTTATATACAGTTATGTTGGCGTTCATAAATGGCGTTCATTCGAGATTTCAGGAGTGTACTACATTGTTGGCTGCCATTTGTTCATTACTTGATTGATTTAGATAAAATTCGCAGCCAATCAAGCCGATGGTGTGGCTCAATTGCTGAACACTTTTTATGGTATTTAAATTGTATAGAACAGAAAGATATTGCATAAACTGTATTTTTTTTCTCCAATTGATAGTTAGGGAGTATTTTAAGATACCCATATGGTACATTTGTACTGCGTATCTAACACTTGTCATGTTCAACCATGTTTGTGCTTTGGTCGGGTGTGTTTATTGGTGGTTATTTATTTGACTAACAACCGATATTAGTGGTTGCCATTTACAACGTAATTTCACGTGCATCCTACCTCTAGTGCATACTGTTGGTGTCATGTGATATGTTACTAGAGGGCCCTCCTGCATTCCTTGTGAAAAGATGCATGTATATGTCAGCACGCACATTATAATGGTCCGGGAGGCCGGATAGATTTACTTATACGTATAAGTACATATAATTATATTAAAAGAGCCGTGTATCATTTCAGTCTGATGGAAGTTGCAACAGCAAGAGGTTTCATGTAAAAACATCACTAAATGTGACTGGCATGACTTTAAGAATGAAAGTACCCACCCATGCGGTTGTCGCGTGAACACGGCAACACTGTCCAGATAGATCTATAGTCCGTCGAATATTACTGAAATGCATTTACTTAAATTTAAATTTCTTATTCTTTATAAACAATGAACATAGTAGAGCGCGAAACTTCATTGGTGCATTTAGTCATCGGCTAATGCCAATGAATCAAAATGGTTTCAAGATGGCTGCCATATAATTTTGTTTTCGACCTACTATACCAATTTCTTGTTTGTTTGGAACGTACATAAGAAGTATCCTTCCTATTTTCCCACATTACTTGGCCGACGCTACTGTAACTTGCTGTATACATTCTTCATCACTTAAATGTGTGTCGCGAAACAAAACTATACCACACTCATTTACATTTCTTAGGGTCATTGTCATGGACTTTGCTTCGAAATTGTTTCAAATTTCCAACATTCCCTTCCGGCCTAAATGTCCCACATTACCTCTGGCCTACAGTACTGATACACGCTATCATCTAGATTTATTGGGGCCAATGCCACGGAATTAAGAGATTACTCCAAATTTTCTACATTCCCTTCCATGTCCAACATTACTTGGCATACGGTACTGAAATTTTCTGTCTACATTCTTCATTACCTAAACGTATCTATGCCACTCGGATCTACACTTCTTGGGGTCACGATAATGCGGGTGGTTATTCTAAAAACCCTCGCTTACTGATCATTCTAGTTACGCTTGGTATCAATTGGTATTAATAAATAGTCCGAGTACATACTGTAGATGCGTGGACATGGAATACTATTTTACATAGCGTATTTATTTGTTTATATTCGCTGATAAACGACTATTTGCCAATAGGCTCTAGTTAGCTTATTATATGTACCTATCTTATTATATGTTTCTTATTATAAGGTCCTAGTGTGTCTTCTTGTAATGCACTGTTTTCTACATTATGTGGTTCAATTAGGTTGTTTTCACATTTGTCAACACTCGTCTATACTATTCACCAGCATCTGATTCATCCGAAGATGAACACTATTCCTGGACGTTGTCGTCCTCCTCATCAAATGCTTTTTCGTCAATATGTTTGCTAACACTAGCTGGCATCTGATTTGTCCCAAGATATCTCATACTTCCCATCAACGAGTCTCCATCCATTGGTTTCGGGTTTCCATGTGCATGGAGTTTATTAATTTGCCCCTTTCCACATCGAAGGTACCAGATTTGCCCTTTTTATTTTCTGTAGCAATACTGGTTGTGATGGTGGAAGGATACTTGGCTCAATTTTCATTATTTTGTCCATTGGTTGTGCCTGGCATTTCGGAGAAAACTCGTCACAGAATACAGCATACCTTGCTTCGTTAGCTGACACCAATCGCGATTTGCCATACATGTTACGAACAAACGACTCTAGCTGCGAGACAACTGCATGGTTCAATTATTCAGTATTTCTAAGCATTCCAAAGTTTGTGACAAAATCACCCCTCTCCATGAGTGACAGGGGTCTCACATTTCCCATTCTAAAGAAAGCGGCAGTGTAGTCACATCCGGTAAATACGTGAAAGCCGTGTAATGCTTGAGTCATGTCGGAACCAAGGTGGCTAGCTAATGATGTAACATCAATGTACCGCCGTGTGTTGTTGCCACTCTTGCCGACGTCCATCCAGACATTCACTGGCGCATCTGTTGCATGCACAAGAAGTGTCACCAATATGTCCGTATCATCACAGCGCACAACGACATTCAGTTTGGTGTCCTGATCTGTGTCTGATATGTGCTGAATGTGCCATACCACTATGGTGTCTGCTTCGCAATGCGAACATTGTTAGGCAGGTACGGGCTCTCGTGACACGGTGTTGCCAACGCACACATAGAGCCATGCTTGGTCACATAATCCAACGTAAATATTGCGATTTCCGATTATGTCGGCATATGTTGGCTGTTGCCATTCTTCTACGAAGAAATTCAGGAGAGCTTTTTTGTAGCTCGAGTATTTCAGCAACGTACTGAATTATATCGGTATATGTTGCTCCGGACCAGTAATCACATATCCGATACTGGAATTCGGTGCACCACGTTCCGCACGCTCTACGTCTTTCATTGCAGGATCATCGGTGTACGTATCACACACAAAATTCACACGATCAGCTATCAATATCCTTGACAGAATATGATTTGCAATCCCTTTGTATGTTGTGGGGATGTGACCTAAACTTTGTATCATAAACATCGCATCGAACACTGCGACATCAACAGTTGGTGGAGGAAGATATGCTATTCTCGATTTCAGTTCATGCATTAACTTTGCCTTATCAGTGTGGTGCTTAACCCCATCTACATGTCCAAGCGACAATGGTATCGGAGTCAGTGGATAAGAGAAAGCAACTGATAAGTCGACGTCCTGTGTCACTGAAAGGTAGAGTAGACGCCCAAAGAGATCCCGCGTGCCCGTAAGCTCCTTGACCTTTCTATATTTTACAGCCAGTCTTGTTTTCACAGCGGACGAAGTGAAATTTGGAATCTTTCTACGTTTTATAGGTTGTTCGAATCTCTTGGCATCTTTGAAACATTCACTTGCAAATTCTCCACTCCATTGCGCCCCTTTCTCGACACACTGCAATAGGTCGTTTGTAACTTCCTCTTATACGGCCTTACCTGTCGTCAGGCAAACCAATTGGTCATGCTCGTCAACATTAAATGGGTTAAGTGTGTCATCTACATGGTCAATTACCTGATGCAGATGTTCATTTTCCTGTTTAATTCGGTGTGCTCTCAACTCTCCGGTGCAGTCTTCCTTTTGCTTAAGGCCTGTCATCTCCATGTGGAGTCCGACAACTTCATTCCTTGCTGTGTGTGCTACTGTCCATCGGCGCCTCGCTTCCTCGGAGTTTAAAATCGCCACAATCCCACTTTTCCTGGACGCAGCATCACCGTGCACTCCAGTGTCTGATCAAAGGCCAGTCTTGTGAACGATTTGTTTGAGTGCCCCAGCAACCAGAGAGTCTCTTAGTCCGGGATGAGTGTTGTCCATGTTCAGTAAATTCAAGTAGAATCGCATTCCATACCGGGAGTAGTTCGGCCTGCTTGTCATAAAAAATACGTGACACATTTCCCCCAAGCAGTGAATGTACAAGTCGAGATCATTGGTTCTGATGGCCCTACCGAACAGAAGGTAGAGCTCAATGAGGTCTATGTATACCATCCAGAACTTTGCATTCACACCATGCTCTCTACGTCTTGTGCATTCCGTGAATGAATTGTAGCGAGTCATTACGTCAATGTAGATATCATATGTGCGTCTGGGGATGGATTATTGTTCAGTTGTGTAAGTTGTTCAATGAACTGTTCTAGCAAAGGACCTTTGGTTTCCAGGAATCGGCGCAAATGAAGAACCCGCAATGCATTTGCCAAAAGCGGGTGCAACCTTTTACACCGATTATTGTGCCTTCCAGATACAAAACCGTTTCTGGAGCCAGGAGTAATACACCAGTTTCCACAAGGACTTGTGGGCCACCTGATTCCTCCAGAATTCACCCGATGGCGGCAAAGTATGCCAGGCGGATGTGAAACGCTCCGAGACACACAAATACGTTATCATACTTCGGTGAGTCTTCGGATTGTATCTGCATTGCTTGTTTCGCCACGGCTAAATCGTAGGTCACCACGGCATAGCTGTCCCCACATTCTTCAGCCACCTTTTGTGATCGTTTCATTGTTTCGGCCACCACATCCAGGCGTGTTGGTGGAAGGCATATGTTTTCCAAATATGCAATGGACTGGGATGGTAGCGGATCCGATGTTACTTTCGAATTCCACCCAACCCACATAGGAATGTTCTTTAGCAAAGAAGTCGACATCGTCCAAAGAATATCTCTCTGCTGTATCTTTGTCAGGTTGTTTGGTTGGGTACTTTGTTTTATTTCATAGGCAAATGTTCCGATCTTCGGTTTCTTTCTGTACATCGAGTGCTGTGTCTGCTACATTTAACGACCTGTTCTTCCTTTGTCGTCTCGTATCTGTGCGATCGGAATGCGTCGGAATCACCGATTGTGCCGTTCCGACGTGGTGCTATCACTTTCTGTACAAGCCTCTCCAATGCCTAATGACTGGGCCACTGGTTGACTGCATTCGTTTTGGTAACAGATACCGTATGTGTCGTGTAGTGTACCAGCTCCGGACAATGTTTCTGATAATTCGTCATAATTGTCTAGAAATTAGAACAATATTAGGTATTTTGGTGAAAAAACATACTTTTTTGGCGGCCATCTTGGATTTTTCCGCCATTTTGTGCTTTTTAGTAACGTGTTATTCATAGTAAATTTATCACTGGATTATTGCGCACCATTATGATAAATAATATTTGAGAAAAATGAAATTTAACAGTGTATGCTAACTTTAGTTATTCCATTGAATTTGACAAAATTGACGAGAACTGGCGAGATAAAACGAGATTTGCAGAAGAATTGCACAGGGTAGTGCATTTAAGACGTCCATTTCTGAAAACTAGAGGAAATTTCATATAAGAAGCCACCTTCAGACCTTTTGCAACAATACACTTGAATAAATCTCTCCAGCCTCCCGGACCATAAAGTCGTTCAAGACAAGGACATAGGGTGCAATATTTTTCTGCTCAAGAATAGATAAAATACGCATGAGTGATGCTTTAATATGATATTTATTACACTAGGATGCTATGTGAAACAGGTAATAACTATCATAGTAAATAAACACAAATGTTACAGTTTATTATTGCATAAGCAAAGCATCGTACATTTAAGCTGTATTAAACATAAATAATGTTGTCAGTGTCAGTTTCATTTACACATGTATTACACAAGCTAGTTGCGAACAGTAACTCTTGCAATTTACTCCCGTACCGTTTCACTAAACTTCGTACGACTAAAAGTGCAAATTTAGGATCTGGAAATTTCAATTGATGGATTTATATGTATTGAACATAGGCTGCAGCCTCTGCTCAATAAATGTAAATCCAATAATCGTTTACAAGAAACCGTTGTTAATGTGAATTTACAGACTATAATAATTTTGCACTTACGAACATTTTAGTCGTACAAAGTTTAGTGAAACGGTACCCTGGGCGGTACGGGAGTAGATTTCAGAAGTTATTGTTCGCAACTATGCACAAGTATGGTGGTTTTAGTACATGATGTTATTACACTAGGAAATCCCAGTTCATGCATTAAACTTGTACCGGTACAGTAGAACCTCTATAAACCGGACACAGAGGCAGTATGTGTATCCTTAGTTATATGGGTTTCATTGGTGTATATTTATGATGATAATGCATGTTCAAGTTCGCAAAGGAAAGCCGCATACATTGGCACAATAATGTGTCTGATTTACAGTGGAAGTCCCCAGGGTGTCCGGTTTAGAGAGGTTCCACTGTATATGACTAACTATCGAGGATGTATTTATTGTATTGTACTGACACAAAGCTGTTCACATACGAAAATACAGCTAAACAATATACACAGCTGAAACATTACTAACAAATATGTTCTGTGTGGAAATATCTGTCTGTATGACTGTATGACACACTGTGTAAGAGTAACAGTTTTTGTGGCTGTGACTGGAGAAATGGGGCTTATGGGATGTGAGACCAATGTAACTCCTGATCAAATAGCACAACCAAGTAGCCCGATATCGATATATATACCTTGTTAGAAGCATGACGGTGTTTCAATAATGGAATGGCGAACAGTGGAGATCCTGATCAGATTGTGCAGATGTACATGCTGATCTGGATCTGCACTGGTCGCAGAACCCATACGCCCCATTTCTCCAGCCACAGCCAGATATAATAGTGAATAACATGCCACAAATAATATTAATAACAACATGTCTAGTATTGTGGCATAATAGTTGTCAACTATTGAGGACTTGGCACATCGTCCTCATCACATACACATGTGCATTAAACTCCTGAATGGTTTTCTAAAAGGTGGAAATTTCAATTGATGGATTTACATTTATTTAATGTAAATTTAATAAATGTAAATCCAATAAGTGTTTACAAGAAAAACATTGTTAATGTCAAATTTTGCACTTACGAACATTTTAGTAGTACGAAGTTTAGTGAAACGGGCCACAGGACACGCTAAATGCATCTGTGATCTCATGATGCAATTTATACAGGGCCTACATGTCTATACTGGCTTATGTCGGCTATACATATACAGACGTATACTAATATTGATGGGTATAGCAACTTAGATAGTCCACGATTTCAGTCCGCTTGCTAGGTCGCTCCCTTCATTCATTCTGGTCGCGAAGTAGCATCTTAGCGGCTGGATAGCGTCCTATTTATTTTACTAATTGGTGGATGTTTTATCTGCCTTTCCTCTGGTATGGACGGTACTGCAAGATTGCAACAAAAAACATTGAGCAGTGTCCCCGATAGCGATAAAGGCTGTATATTCGCAGAATTGCCAGAATCGAGGATATGTCATTCTAAGTGAAGATACATGTACTTATTATATAGTTGTTGTTTCACATAAAACACATTTCTGGAGAATTAACGTAACAGTAACAGTATTTCCTCCTATATCTGTGTAGACCATTATAGTAAACATTGGTAGTTTTCGATGTCGATAGTGTATCCGTCGCGAGTTAGAGAATCCTTGAATGCTACTAGACTAGAACTCAAGCTGACCCGCCGAATTCACTTGCTTAATTGGCCGCAACTTGTTTAATTGGCCACTAGTTTAATTGGCCGTAATTGGCCACAACTTGTTTAATTGATCCATGTTCATGGGAGCATATGGACCCGTATTAATGGTGACTGAACTATATGTCAGGTGTGTGCAGGCCGCCGACGGAATGAGTCCAGGAACCGCTGTATCCTTCCACCTGATTGGTCAGTCACAGTTTCTGTAAACGACACAAAGATATAGGATACTAGTCGTAACTAAGGTATACATCAGTACATTGGAACCTCTATAAACCGGGTACCATGGGAGATCCCTACGTTGTGTGTGTCGTCCTGACCAATTAGTAAGTCTTGGCAAGAAAAGTATGCAGTTAAGACGACGTATACATGTATAATAAGGTCACTGGTGATTTAATGTAAAAATGTCACTTGCCAGTATCATCTCTAGTATGTATTTACATTAGTATCTTGATCATCAATGTGATTTTTCTGGTACCTGTGTAATAGGTATATTAAAACTACTTAGCCATGGCATTATCACGTTAACCCTTACAATGCTGAATTCGATACTGTCATCTCCTGTTTGTTTTATTTGCCATTATACTCATGAAAAACAATATTTTACAGTATTGGAAATGATTCTAAACGGTGCTGTCGAATATTATTTTAACAGAGAAAGAATAAAGACTAGAGCAGAGGCTCACGGATACCCCCGGCCGCCACCTGGACCGACAAATAAAAACGCTAACACACATCTTACGGACGGACGGACGGACGAACGGACGGACGGACGGAATGACGAAAACTATATATCCCTCGACATATGTTGGGCGTATAAATATGTAACAACAACAACACTGAGACGACATTTTCGGTTCCCGCCTTTTACAGGTTAAGTATATGACAGAAATATGACACCACACTCATGTGCTCTTATGTGTGTTTTGTATGTTTCTACATCATTTACGGAAATAATAACTGATTCCCGGAATTAAAATCTTCGAGAAATGAGGATTTAACAACAAGGGAGATAATCCGAGTTGGTTAAGTGTAACCACAAGAAATGTTGTCCATGGATTACCTGCCCCTGTTGACTGGCCCGCCACTGGGAGGTTGTCTGTTTGGCATTCTGGGGCATCGGTCGTATTTCCATTCATGGCAGCCATCACTGAAAAACGATGATGATTCTATACAGTACCGCCTAAGCTAATCTTGCTAGTATTTCACAGTTTCTTTATTTAATATATTGTGCTTGAAATCAAGCAGCTTGATTGGCGGAGCCTGAGCTGTGTCAGGCTCAGGCAATCAAATTGCTTGATTGCTAGTTTGAATTGCCAGTAGATGTTTAGAAACATTGATAATCGGGACAAGATTAAGTAAGCGTTATAATTAATGAGGGAGGAAACCGGAGTACCCGGAGGAAACCCACTTGTCCGGTCTGGTGACCACCATACGATCTTACATTTTATCCGATCGAGGACCGAACCCGGGCTGCAATGGTGAGAAGAGCATTATTTACCAATTACGGTAACCGGACAACCAATATACATATTATATACCACACTGTTATATATCTATATTGGCGGGCTGAATAGAGATATATAACAAACGTGTAGATCCGTATTCACGGGCCGCGGTTAGGGACATCACTATTTCAAAACAAAACAAAAACCAAGTGATCCATGGCAATCGCCGAACACGAATGTAAGAAATGCATGCATTTATATTGCAAGTGCGGTTTTACTGCACGTGTTAATTTGTATCACGGACTATTACAAGTGTTACAGTCTATGATGCAGACACATACTAGCACCGGCTTAAGGGAAAGTCAACATACCCTGGGGTATATGTAATTAATACCACAAGAGAAAATATGTGCTCAACTGTGGGAAACGACAGGCCTGCATAAAGACCACACAGTATCGGAAACACAATAACAGCGATAGAAGCCCGCTTTCTCAACTCCATCCCGACAAAGGCCCTGGTCAGACACCACGGGCGTGTATGTTAATCTAATGACACAGACTATGCGCCATTTGCCGAGTTTTATTACATTATTCCTTACCTATATATCAGGAAATGACATGGGCGTTTTGTCTCACATGCATGCCAATGTTGGTATGTAAATGCACAGGTGTGGTACAAATGCCCGTTTGGCAAAATCATAGTTTGTGAGTGAACTAGGTGCTAGATTGGTAATAAAGCCTCGTTGTTCACGTAAATAGCCATACCATAGCAAGTACTAGGCTGGCCACAAATGCCCAAATCCCATTTTCCATAGTCAAAACAATCTTATCAACCTACCACATACGTTTTAATGCGGTCGAGTATAATATACTATATAACTGCAAACAGTGACAAAACCAAATCAAAACAGTATTCCGTCAGTAGCTTACAGTAATGATATTGAGCCACAACAATGCGTACATTCTTTATGGAACATCATCATGTGGACACAAACCAGCTGGTGGACTCTGATCAGGATCTTCACTGGTCGGCATTCAGTGAACAGTATTACTTTTAATTCTCATCAGAGCAGAGAGGAGTATCGCCAATGGCTAGTATAGCATATTCATGAGGGAAAATGTCAATACGTCAAGATAAGCCCCTTGTTGTTTCCATTATTTAATTGCAGTCCAATACCATGGTTGGTCTGGGCATACACTGTAAATTACAGTGCAAAACATTGGTTTAGCATTTTATAAGTAAACCAGCCAACCACCATTTTCTGTCATATGATATACAGGTGTATAAACATGTTTGTAACATTGTCTTCCCAGCCGTGGGGGTGTTGACATACACGGGGTGTTACATTGCAAAAAGTCCCCAGCCGCAGGAATGAGATAAAATATGTGGATATAGTGGGTCACAACGCTATCTCTCCTGTCAACTTACGAGAGGTTTCAATGTTAACCGAGTATGAATGTGTTCATTGATTACACAGGGGTCCGAAATTGTGCTGGAGAAAGTTTATTGAAAGTCCAATTCGGTACAGGGGCGTCCCTTGAAAAGGTCAAGGAACGCCTCTGTACCGAATCGGACTTTCAGCAAACTTTACCAGCACAATTTCGGACCCTGCGATCGATCCCGCCACTGGCTGGGAAGACGGTTAAAGTACCTGTTAGTGCAGAAACCAGCAGCTGTTGATCGTCCTTGATCGTGTCTTGTATTACCTGAGAAATCTGTAAACGTAACAAGTACAAGCGGTGCTAAATGTGTCTGTGACTGGAGAAATGGGGCTCATGGGATCATGTGATATATGTTGCTTGTTAGAGTCATGGACAGTGTTTCATTGATGGAATGGCGAATAGTGCAGATCTTGATTAGATTGTGCGGATGCAACTGCTGATCTGGATTTACACTGGTCGCAAAACATGTAAGACCCATACGGAGACCATTGGTAATACGAAAATAGTATAGCCAACCATTGACGAAAGAGACTATTTTGAGATGTTGATCAGGACCAGAAGTTATAAGCCTTTTTCCGAGCTAAACCCGGAAGCATCCAAACATGGAGTAACCTGTATTTTGTGCTTGCTGCAAATTGTGCTCTCTGCATGTATGAACATAGGACCATGGACCCGATTTTCTAAAACTATTCAGAGCACGTTTCCATGGTGATATCGGTATAATCTTAGCTAGAACTGTTGAGTATGGTTATGTCACGGTACGTAACTCACTGTGGGGAGGAAGTGTGTATTCGTGCCCGGCTAGCTCAGTCGGTTAGAGCGATGGTACGGTAAACCAGAGGTCCTGGGTTCGAGCCCCGGGCCGGAGCACAGTTTCCTGACCCTGTGAAATTTGGCGCCCAACGTGGGGCCGTGACTGATATATATACTACCCAAAATGTACCAAAACTATGGAATTCAGAGACGAATTAAATATATAATTCGGGGACGAATTCCAATTTGGCGGGGAAGTATGTCACGGTACGTAACTCACTGTGGGGAGGAAGTGTGTATTCGTGCCCGGCTAGTTCAGTCGGTTAGAGCGATGGTACGGTAAACCAGAGGTCCCGGTTCGAGCCCCGGGCCGGAGCACATTTTCCTCACCCTGTGACTGTTACAATTGGGAAAAAATGGAAAACAGTTTTATAAGCTCGGTCCCTCGCTACACAGATATATGTGCATGTGTTCTGTTCTAAAAGTTCGAATATTCGAAATTACAAGCAAATGAAAAATACCATTAATGTTAATAATCATTCTAGAACTGTAATGTGCATTTCCTCTATACATTCTCCCTTAGTGTATATTTGCTGGGAAATAATTGCGTCGTTGCAAACCAGGACAGACAATACAACATAAAACAGAGAAAGCGAATACGTGTGCTAAAGAAAGCATACGTGGAACAAAGCGTACACATATGCCAGTGGAACAGCAATGAAAATAAAATAATATACTTTATGTAGTTTGATATATAAACTATAATTACCGTACAGTGTAAGGTAATGTTACAACGTATAAATAAAATAGAGATGAAAAGTCATGCAGAGCATGATGTTATTAGCCGATCAAATCAGGGTTCAATATATGTCCACATTTTAGTAGTTACGGAACCTCAGGGAAAAGTGAGAGAAGTGTTGATTTCCTCCCCAACCAAATTCTCCTAGTTATATTTAGCTATCATTAATATCTGATCATAGCAATACTTATGGTAGTCAAATGTAAACAATATTATTCCAGTTGAAATAATTAACCTTTGAATATAAGTGAAGGCGCTTAGCATTACACAAATATGTAGCAAGTCAACTGAAATCTCACAAATACCCGATTTTTGGCGGCCATCTTGAAAATATGATAATTATATACTGAATATTAGTGTAGTTTACGTAAATTCTTTAATATATACATCAGAAATGTTTTTTAACAACTTACACCAATTTCCAAGTTAAGGACCATGACCTATTGGCTCATATATTGGCAATTTTCGACTTCCGTCAAGCATAAAGTTCAATGACCTTTAAATGACCTTCAACTTGGTTTAAAAAATGGCACCCGGATTTTTTGGAAACCTTATACATTCAAGTTTATAAAAACACCGGGTGCCATAAATTAACACGAGGTGCCGGAATCTTATATATATACCTACAATGCCCCTGGACTAGAAGGCAAACCGCCTAACTTTAGTGTTTATTTATAGCCAAATTGCAAACACCATAACTTTAGTTTACCGAACTCTTGTAGTGAAAACGTTTATTTATAGCCAAATTGTGTTATTTCGCTATATTTAAAGTTTTCAACAGAGATAACGGCCAAAAATGAAAAATTATCCGGTTGATGTTATTTGAAAGTGATACAACAAATTTCGCGTTTGTAGATTACCGAATATAGGAGAAAGAGTGGTTACAAACTTTTTCACAAACCAATGGATAACCAATATATAGCCGATCTATAAATAGATCGGCTAATAATGATATGATTATTGTGTATGTAATTATCCAGCAACATCTTTCTCGGCCATTCGTATCAACTGTCAGTGTGAATGGCGGAATGAAATAAATTACCATCGATTCTTTCAGCGACGTTTGTTTCCACAGAAATATGGAGAACATATTCACAGAAAACTGGTAATAAGATTCCATTGCAATTGGTTGGCAACCAATTGCAATGGAACCTTATTACCATTTTTCTGTCCATGTTTTCGAATCATGGTGCATGGTGTCAGTATTGGCAGTATTGATCTCAATCTGCTGATTGGGCGTCTATATAGCGTGTACCATGCTGGCTTTACTGAACGCCTCGCTGCAGTTGTATTGGATTGTATTGATCTGACATTTGATCCTAATGCCATTTATCACGACATACTGCGTCCACAATAAAAATCGATATCTTCTAAACAAAATTTAACATATGTTACAGTAGAACATCTCGAAACAGGACATCGGTAAACCCCAGTATGTTCAATGTTGATAGGATTCACCAGGTGCGGATCCAGGCGGGGGCGTGTCGGGCGAACGCACCCTCTAAAATTGGTCGAGTTTAGATTTTAACCCATTTGTTTACGTGGAAAGATCTCATTATTTCCTTATTTCTCACTCAAAGAATATGTTGTTACCACTCAGTTGAACCGTCTCGTCGAGACGGTTCAACTGAGTGGTAACAACATATACTTTTGACGAGACATAAGAACAAATGCAGAAAATAAGTATCTGAATTTTATGAAATTTGACGATCATATATGCGTCCTATTTGCAATTGAGAATCCACGCCCTTTCTAGACCTACATCCTGAATCCGCCGCTGTTCAGTGTAATGTATATATAATGGTAATATTTGTTTTCATGGTTACGAATCACACGGGCATATATATTATTTACAGTGGAACTTCTCTAAACCGGACGCCCTGGAGATTTCTGAGGATGTTCGGTTTAGAGATTTTCTATTGATTTATATTAGTTTAATGTATATCGAGAACAAACGCGGCGTGTATTCTCGTAGATCAACTTGCTATTCCGCACAATCTGATTGGCTTCAACGTTGCATAAGAGACTAGAAATGGCATAGTCCTTTATGGTTATAATACATAGTCGGTATAGTCCGCAGACGATAACTTGCTACTTGTTTACAAACAAACCGGTCATAAACAAAACATAGAATAGGTGAGACAGGTAAATATACCCGTGTCAGTATTCCTTTTCAATATTGATTTTGAGGTTTGTTATCAAGTATTAGGTAGTCGAGGGGTAAGAGTGACGGATATCAATGCCGTAGGTAGTGAGTTCGAATCTAAGTTTTTCATGCACATATATTTTGATTTGTTTATGTTTTATTATATTTTTTTGTATGTGTGTTGCTCTTACAAATTGCATTAATTAAGCAAGATATAGATTACATGTAGAACGTTAGTCTCACTTTGAAGAAAACTAAGAACTAAATGCACATTTCATATGTGTGTACATGAAGATTCTGGAGGATGTTCTCGCCGACCATGTCAAATTGAGGTCAGCAATAGTGATAACCCTCGCCGTTTCACATATTTCCATCTCCACCAACCAGTCATAAAAAGAACAGAATGTTATTGACAAAAGTAATGCATTTTATGAGGTTCGAACCCTCGACCAGATAAAATGAACAAAAGTTCTGTAAATGTATGGATTTTCTCCCGCTTCGATACCACTGAGCCACACACTACATGTCTATTTTGAGCTCCAATCTACACTATTATATTGACATGCATGCACGTGCACTTTATAATGTATAAATTATGCACGAAAACGAGGCTATGATATGATAATACACCTGATCTACCTATATGTGGACTCATCGATTGACCTCCAGCAACTTATTATCGTCTGTCATTTATAGTCCATATTTGACTCACAGCGAGAAGAAAACAGTATGTACGTTGCGCTTGCGACTTATAAATAGATTAGTGAATTGGAAAATTACGAGTAACATCCCTTCCGGGAAATCATTGGCGCTATTTTTGCCAGGGATTGACGTCACGTTGCTTAGTTGAAACCATTCAACCTGACATCAAACCGACATACTCCCATAATTCTAACGTCAATGAATGCCCGAAGTTGTTCAACGGGCAGTGACTAATGAGTTTCCAGGTTCGGTAAGTTGTTCATAAGACTGGCCTATTAGTACATTATATTTGACTCACAGCGAGAAGAAAACAGTATGTACGTTGCGCTTGCGACTTATAAATAGATTAGTGAATTGGAAAATTACGAGTAACATCCTTTCCGGGAAATCATCGGCGCTATTTTTGCCAGGGATTGACGTCACGTTGCTTAGTTGAAACCATTCAACCTGACATCAAACCGACATACTCCCATAATTCTAACGTCAATGAATGCCCGAAGTTGTTCAACGGGCAGTGACTAATGAGTTTCCAGGTTCGGTAAATGTTCATAAGACTGGCCTATTAGTACATTATAACCTCTCTAAACCAGACATCATGGGGATCCCATTTTGTTTAATTTAGATGGGTTTTACTATAGGAATGAATGGCCTTTTTGTGGAATTTATCGGGGTAAAAAGTTGGAAAAGTCGCGGGAATACTGGACGAAGCGATAAAAAAATACAATTTTCGAAAAAAAAATCAAAAAAAAAAAAGAAAAAAAAAATTTTTGATTTTTTTTTCGAAAATTGTAATTTTTTAAGGCCTCGTCCAGTATTCCCGCGACATTTCCAAGTTTATATCCCCGATAAATTCCACAAAAAGGCCATTCATTCCTTATAATTCCAGCATTTGAAATAAATTCATCAAGAAAATGTGTTTATTTTCCGTTTTCTTAAGAATTATTTTAACTGCGCCTCACGGTTACGGAAAGTAGTTCGGCGTGGGAGTTTACTGGGATATAAATTTTGGACAGAGACTTGCTACGGACCAATCAAATGTTAGGGAATTGTGTAAATATTTTTGTGCTGGAATTATTGTAATTTATATCATTGTCGTGTCTGTTCACGATTGAAAATATATAGCTTAATTACAGTAGAATCTCTCTAATTCAGACACCCCTGGGGCGTCCCAGGATGTCCGGTTACAGAGGTTCCACGGTAATATCAGAGCTCCAGATAAGGTGCGTATTGGCGTATTGTACGCACTCTATTTTAGCAGAATACAAACGTGGGAGTACAAAAAACTCACACCAATGTGAAAATACGCATTGATTTTCAAATTGAGTAGTGAAAATACTGTAATAAAGTTGAAATTTACTTAGTTTAACTGCTTTTTGCAGCATAAGTAAATGAATGTTTAAATGTGTGTGTTTTTTTGTTCTCTATTTACTATTAAAGGAAGAAAATAAATAATACATTTGTAAAAGTAAAATACGCATTGAATTTGAAAGCTGGGGTATAATACTATTGAGATACAAAACTTATCTGGAGCTCTGCGTTATATTGTCATATATGGGCATACCTGTTGTTCTAAATGGCGTCGGTACATCTTTATATACAGCGAGGTGAGGAACTGGCAAATCAACGCGGCGCCTCCGTGAAACTTGACCTTTATATGACCTACGGTGCACGTGACGTCACGCTCGTGCTCGTGCCGCCGGTGGCCGTTTCGTGTCGGATTCCTGGGTGAAATGGCGCCTACATGAGAAAGGTCATCTATACAGATACAGTGCGTGGATGATCAGTGCATATGATCAGTGAGTTTAGAGGAAGTAAATTATGTAATCCAATTTAAATACATTCAGCGTATTTCCTCCAGAAATTGTGAATGGGCGTGGATCTAACATTATGAAAAAGAGGTACGATTTTGGTCAGAAAAAATCTAAATTGGGACGTGTAAACAATTTGGATTTGCATTAGAAGGTTTGGTAAATACATTTGCATATACGTTTGATATAAAATATGAAAATGTGCGGTTTTCACAACATTTGTCCGGAAAGTGTTAATTTTAATAATTAATGTTTCTTTTATAATCTCCACTTCTATATCGCTGATTTGTACGTTCAGGACATAATTATACCAGACAATTAATACTTTGATATTATTGCAACAACTGTTGGCCCGGAAGGATATCTCTGGCTAGCCAGTGCAGGGTCAATACATCGTACGTGTGATGGACCGAAATACTTCCAATGGGTGACATCTCGATGTCAGGTTCGGACTTACTAAAACAGTTTCGGTCTAGAACATGTTCGTACAATACCATCGTGAATCGTACTCACGATCC
This sequence comes from Conchocele bisecta, assembly GCA_029237695.1. Classification (NCBI taxonomy): domain Eukaryota; kingdom Metazoa; phylum Mollusca; class Bivalvia; order Lucinida; family Thyasiridae; genus Conchocele; species Conchocele bisecta. The sequence goes on along the minus strand of CM055267.1, from coordinate 81,930,771 downwards.
GTGAATATAAGACTTTGTGAAAATCTACAAGAAATATCAACTCGCAATCGACACCATATATGAATCTTTTGGAACTTTATAGTATTAATATATGGGTAAAACATGTGGTGTATGAACCACCAGACATTATAGAAGTATAGCAATTACTAATAATGCGTTGCAAAATAAATACATGTAGCAATCAGCTATGAAAATAAAACAGGAAAAAACACAACTTCAATTAACACCATACCTGCATGTGGGTCCTTTATTGAGAGACATATGGCACCAAGGTCGAACACAAAATCGCCACACTTGGTGTATCCCAGCCTGGTGAATTGAAAGTGTGTATACATGTTATGACAATGTGCGTGCATGTTTGCAAATATGGGGCACGTTTCACTAAACTTCGTACGACTAAAATGTTCGTAAGTGCACATTTTGGATCGTCTGGAAATTTCAATTGATGGATTTACATTTTTTGAGCATAGGCTGCATATGCAGCCTATGCTCAATAAATGTAAATCCAATAATTGTTTACAAGAAAACATTGTTAATGTGAACTTTACAGACTATCATAATTTTGCACTTACGAACATTTTAGTTGTACGAAGTTTAGTGAAACCATCCCCTGGTATAACAGTGACACTGTCTCCATTGTAGAAACATGCATAATTGATGTAACATGTGCAACAGCAAATTATACTTACTGTATTAAGCATGGCTAGTTCGGGGACAGACAATGTAAGCAGTTGTATCCATTGCCTCTATTATAAACTGAACCAAGTACCAAAGCAAATTGTCATCAACCAAATTCTCAATATTTTTTCTCAAAGCAATTCGAATATAAAAGCACACATGTGTAACGTGCAATGGGTATCGTCGAAGTAAGACACATAGAGATTCTTACACACGTGATAATTCAATATGATATTTATTAATCGGGTTTGGTGATTTCATAAGAAACGTTGCTCTGTCGAGTTTCTTATGAAATCAGTAAACGCGTTTAATGAATAACGTATTAAAGGTACATGCCCACTGAGCAGGCACAACATTTTCGTTATATCAGAGACATCATCTGAGATATTTTCTGGCAAAATAAACATTCGTTCACCATTACCCCACGTATATATTTGCATTATTATACATTTTATATCAGACGTAAATTTCCACACTGATATCAGGGACGATAACCGTGTTTCCTTAAAATGTTAACGGACATTACTATTTATTCTCTGTATTTATGTTTTGATCTGCAATGGTCATACTTTACAATCTGTCGAACTTGAAATATTATATTTTCAGGTGACGCATTTAATTAGCATAAATAATTTTAAAAAAGCATGCCTCATATGCATATGAAAATAAGTTGATACCACCGCGAGTCACTATCAGTAAAATACATTTTACTAAATGAATATATATGTATAGCGGGTACTCTGTGGGCCGTTTCACTAACCTTCGTACGACTGAAATGTTCGTAAGAGCAAAATTATGATAGTCTGTAAATTTCACATTAACAATGTTTTCTTGTAAACTTTTGATGGATTTACATTGCATATGCAGCCTATGCTCAATAAATGTAAATCCATCAATTCAGATTTCCAGCCGATCATAAATGTGCACTTACGAACATTTTAGTCGTACGAAGTTTAGTGAAAATGCCCCCTGGTGAACTGGTGAACTGGTGAAATAGTGACACAAGTATACACTTATTTAATTTCTATAAAGAACATGTTGTGCCTACTGAGTGGGCATTTACCTTTAATTCATTAAGAGCATAACCACATACTAGTACTCGTGCAATTGCAGCTGTTCTGATTACAATGCATGGTTTCATTTTGTACATGATAATAATTCCAGCACACAAATATTTACACAATTCCCTAACATTTGATTGGCCCGTAGCAAGTCTCTGTCCAAAATTTATATCCCAGTAAACTCCCACGCCGAACTACTTTCCGTAACCGTGAGGCGCAGTTAAAATAATTCTTAAGAAAACGGAAAATAAACACATTTTCTTGATGAATTTATTTCAAATGCTGGAATTATAAGGAATGAATGGCCTTTTTGTGGAATTTATCGGGGATATAAACTTGGAAAAATCGCGGGAATACTGGACGAAGCTTTTTTTTTTTTTTTTTCGAAAATTGTATTTTTTATCGCTTCGTCCAGTATTCCCGCGACTTTTCCAAGTTTATACCCCGATAAATTCCACAAAAAGGCCATTCATTCCTATATTTAATGCTCTGCCAAAATCCATTGCATGCACTAATATTTACACTTTCTATATATGCATCATGCAAACGCCCACTCGACGTATTGCGTTTACTACTTACTACATTAGACACACGTGACGTCGCGCGGTGTTGTTGATTGGTTAAAGTTCGCAAAGTCACTGGAAGTTCCAGGAATTGCGACAAAATGACGTAAAACTAGAGTATTGTTAATTTTAACGCCATATTTGGTTATTTACAGTTTTGAAACTATCAGAAAATGCAGTGTAAATATATAAGTAATAAAACCATGGGTTGTTTCGTTTACTGGGGTTGAACGATACATTTGATCTGTTTAAAGTGCGTGGAGTCCTTCTTAAGCATTCCAAATGTAGTGTACACCCCAACCCCAGTAGACAAAGGGCTCCACGCACTTTAAACTGACCAAATGTAGTGTTCACCCCAGTAGACGCAACGGCCCATGGATGTATTCCTTAAATATATACTTACACACCGGGTCTCTGTAGCTGGTATTTTCCCTGTAGCCGTAATGAGCCGTTATTGGCCACGAACATTCCATCAACCGTCGACACCTTTGGCCAGTGTACCTGGACTATCTTCATCCTGCGACCAATACAGAACACAATACTCACATATAGCCTATTTCACCTAAATTGCCAAGTATACTTATCGTGCTAAGTACAATTTGAGGGAGAAATTTTCAATGTAAGGGTACATTTATTTTTTATTATGCTCAATTTATTACATTATCACAGCCATTTTGGCCACAGGTGATGGGAACAACTAATCTGATAGTATGTGGTTCCTTGTATAAATATACTATATATATACTGTCATGTGATTATTTTCCTATCTCCTGTGATTTTGGCTGATAATGTAATACATTCAGTATACTAATTATGCATAATGTTAATCATCAAATGCATGCAGTATTTAGTTCTATATGAAATAATGAATTTCGAGAAAAATAAATGATAACTCACTCAAAGTACACTTTGCTAGATAATTATGCTTAGCAATTTTGGTGAAATCGGTTAATGAACTATCTTCATCCTGCGACCAATGACAGAACACAACATTTTATTTCTCAATACTTTACAGAACAAAGATACAATTATACATTTACATATATGAGCATGGCATGAGAAATTTGTATAGTGCATATACAAGAAACAAACAATATATTCAGCATGTGTACGTGGCAGCGATTGGAGGAAAAAGGTTTATGGAAAAAACTTAACAGTGCACAGATATTCGTTCAATCCACGCAGAAAATATTTCGTTCTGCAGTGTCTGTACCGGTATATGACATGTGTCGGTAATAAATTAAAACTCGCTCTAACACAAAATCGTAAGCTAAAATAAAGACAGCATATTTAACGAGCGGATGTTCCATAAGGCGGTGGACGTTAGAAAAGCCAAACAGTTATAATTCCAGACCAAAAATATTTACATAATTCCTAACATTTGATTGGCCCGTAGCAAGTTTCTGTCCAAAATTTGTATCCCAGTAAACTCCCACGCCGAACTACTTTCTACAGGTGCGCTGTCAGTGCTGTCAATGTAAACAAATGGCTGCCGTCTGTCAAAATAAACACATTTTATTGATGAAATTATTTCAAATGCTTGAATTCTAAGGAATGAATGGCCTTTTTGTGGAATTTATCGGGGATATAAACTTGGAAAAGTCGCGGTAATACTGGACGAGGCCTTCCTACGGGGCGCCATGCAGGACAGGTTAATTATGTGTACAAAACCAATTTTGTCCAGACAAAATTGAGTTTTGTAACCCTAAAAATCACAAAATCCAATTATGTAAAATTCTGATATACAAAATTAATTTTTGTTATAAAGGATTCAATTTTGTAAGACAGAATTGAGTTTTGTGAACAAAATTCAGTTTTGTGGGACAGAATTCAGTTTTGTCCACAAAAGTCAGTTTTGTCCACAAAAATTAGTTTGCGTAACTGATAGTCTATGTCATCTCTATGTTGATTGGTTGAGATCGGTCTTAGTCCATTTTACTAGATGGTGGAGTACACTTGCAGGTTTAAATATTTCAATGCGAAAATATAACCCAATATATCAATATTATACTTCTTTATGGACAGTTATTTTGGTTATATTATGATTATATATACCTCTAGTTCTATCCAATAATCGTATTGTGACTAATCATGTATGCGGATGCCAGGGCGGCCAAATAACAACTAGTTTATATAAACATTTTAACAATAGCATCGTTTTATTTCAAGTAACCAACATTGGGATAGCGTTATTAAATGTATGTACATAGTCAATACATAATTACAATAAACGGTTGCTATGGCAACCAATTCACAAAATATTATTTTCCATCCAAGTTCCATCATGTTTGTTGCTGATATATTTTTATACATATTATTCAGGCCACATTTTTGTCATACTGTATCTGACCAATGGTAGTCCTTCTTACATGCGTGTGCCATATTTGGGCAACAGAATCCAAACGTATGCAAATACGTATACGAAACGTATGCAGAATTGAATTTTGTGACACAGAATTGAATTTTGTGACACAGAATGAATTGAATTTTGTGACACAGAATTGAATTTTGTGGAACAAAGGTGAATTTTGTGACACAGAATTGAGTTTTGTGGCATTCATTCCTATAGTACACATAACCGAGGTGCAGTTAATAACTTAGAAGAAGACTTACCGCATGTAAATCGTACTCTAATATAGTAACCACATCTCAGACATGTCTGTAACTAGTTTTGTTTCTGGGGATGATTCAACTAGCGATATCGCTAAGATGTGGTAAGCATTACTCACTCGGTGAAGCTGTACAGTATTTTGCCCATCTCCCCTTGCTGGTCTGGTACCACGTGCTCCAGAAGCATGTCCTGTAGATGTTCCATCGTCCAGGTATGCGGCGGAATCCGTACACGGGCAGACTAGCGGTCTCACTACCGTCGTCAAAGGTTCCAGTTTACCTGTGGTACAAATAAGACCAGAAAATAAAAAGTGCAATGTCTACATAGACGACCGATCGCTCAACACTGTGAGCAAAGGTTCCAGTTCATCCCACAGGTAGAAGACTCGGACCAATGACACCAACAAAAATGCCTATTAAAAAAAATCCCATTACCCCACCCACTTGGTCTCGTACAGTACCATATAGCATATGGTACTGTACGACACCAAGTGGGTGGGGTAATGGGATTTTTTTAATAGGCATTTTTGTTGGTATCATAGGTCCTAGTCTTCCACCTGTGGTTGATCCGTGGTAAAAAAAGATCATAAAATAAAAATGCACTGTTCATATAGATACCGGCTCCTCAATACTGTCATCAAAGGTTCGAGTTGATGTGTGGTAAATGAATAATATAGGAATGAATGGCCTTTTTGTTGAATTTATCGGGGTATAAACTTGGAAAAGTCGCGGGAATACTGGACGAAGGCCGTAAGGCCTCGTCCAGTATTACCGCGACTTTTCCAAGTTTATATCCCCGATAAATTCAACAAAAAGGCCATTCATTCCTTATAATTCCAGCATTTGAAATACATTCATCAAGAAAATGTCTTTATTTTCCGTTTTCTTAAGAATTATTTTAACTGCGCTTGACGGTTATGGAAAGTAGTTCGGCATGGGAGTTTACTGGGATATAAATTTTGGACAGAGACCAATCAAATGTTAGGGAATTGTGTAAATATTTTTGTGCTGGAATTATCAGATAATAAAAATGCAATGTCCACATGGACTACCGGTCTCTCAATACTGTCATCAGGGTCAAGTTTACAGATACCAAATCCATGTAACTCTGACTGAATAAACATATGCCCATTTTTTCAGTCGATTCGTACTTGTACATTTTCCATTTCGACTGGGATTAGATGCCACAAAAGCATTACGGTTATTTATATTGTAGTTTACACGTGCACTTATCAATATGAATAGGATAAGCAATATGAATAGGATAAGTTCGACTCATCTGTTCGGGTAATAGAGTAATAGATCACTGACATATCAAATCATAACAGGGGTAAAATAGAATCTTCGTTTCTTAGTGCTACCACTGGATCAAGCAAGTACAACATCAACAATGGTTAACAACAACAAATACAAGGAACGCCTAGCTGGAACGAAAATGTGAAACCAAAGGCCTATACATTGGAACCTCTCTAAACCGGACACCCTGTGAGGTCCCCAGTACAGTGTGGGAGGTCCCAAGGGTGTCCGGTTTAGAGAGGTTCCACTGTAAATTAGACATATGAATATGTCAATGCATGTGTACTTTGCGAACATGATCAGGCAATAATTCCAGCACAAAAATATTTACACAATTCCCTAACATTTGATTGGTCCGTAGCAAGTCTCTGTCCAAAATGTATATCCCAGTAAACTCCCACGCCGAACTACTTTCCGTAACCGTGAGGCGCAGTTAAAGTAATTCTTAAGAAAACGGAAAATAAACACATTTTCTTGATGAATTTATTTCAAATGCTGGAATTATAAGGAATGAATGGCCTTTTTGTGGAATTTATCGGGGATATAAACTTGGAAATGTTTTTTTTTTTTTTCGAAAATTGTATTTTTTATCGCTTCGTCCAGTATTCCCGCGACTTTTCCAAGTTTATACCCCGATAAATTCCACAAAAAGGCCATTCATTCCTATATTATCATCAGAGATACATGACAATGGAAACTATACAACTAAGGATACAGAGACTGCACGTGTGTCCGGTTTAGAGAGGTACTCATGTAGTGTACTCGTGAAAGCAATTTCCGATTGTGTTCCATTAAGTTGTCGCGGACCGAATCACCGAATTATTGCGCGATCGCGTGTTAAGGTTTATTGAGAAATGGAATTGAAATGGCTTCGTGATCATCTAACCATTCCATTCTGATTGTACAGACCTTTTACTGAGCGTTGAGGACCGTACGTCCAATATTGATCTTAGATAATAAATCAGATAATTCCTTGATTCGTAGAACAAACTTATTATTCAGCTCATTTAAAGTGATCACCAAATGTGAGCATGGTGCTTCTGTAAGTAGGAAAATGTACACACACATACATAGGCACACTGAGCATATATTTATTAAACATTCATATATTGGATATTACATGTAGTATTAAACATAATACTCTATATATATAACAGCGGGTAGGCAGAGAGGGAATTATTCCGATCACTAAATTTATCCTATAGAAATGGTGCCACATTTTATTATCATTCCACTGAAAATGTTCACTGAAATGATAAAATATTGTTCATCATATACTATAAAATACATAGTGACCGGCGCCACATGGTGACATGCATATATCATGTGCTCCAATGTGTACAAGTAAAACTACTCACAAGTGTAATATTATCCTGAATATCTACTTCTGTTATTATCTGAAATGAACATGTCAAAGAATGCGTTGTGGTACATTACTGGTATATGTTTCTGAAACAATGTATACTGATCTGTAGCCTATTTCACCAACATTGCAAAGTGTACTTATCTAGCAAAGAATACTTTCAGGGAGAACTTTTCAATTTAAGGATAAATTTATTATTTTTTATTATACTGAATTTATTACATTATCACAGCCATATTGGCTGTGATAATGTAATACATTCAGTATAATAAGTATGCATACCTTTAATCATAAAATATATGCAGTTGTTAGGTCTATATGAAAATATGCATTTCAAGAAATATAAATTATTACTCCCTCAAAGTATGCTTTTCTAGAAAAGTATACTTTGCAATGTTGGTGAAATAGGCTACTGGCTCTGTACGGGTTAATTATTAATTTGAATTTCCTAAAAGAAAGTAGTACCACGGATAGCTTATACACTGAGCATACGGTGAATGCGAATGCTACAATGGTGCTACAAATTGGTGCATTTTCATCTGGGATATAGTAGTAAACGAAGTACAAGTACATGTACATACATTCCAATTGTCATTAAAGGTACATGCCCACTCAGTAGGCACAAACTGTTCTTTATAGGAATTAAATAAGTGTATAATTGTGTCAATATTCCATCAGTTCTAAAAAGTACGAGTGGTCGCTATACAGATATAATCATTTAGTCATATTTATTTTACTGATAGTGACGCGCGTTGGTATCCGGCTATTTTCATATGCAAATCAGTGAGGCATGGTATTTTTTAATTATTTATACTAATTAAATGCGCCACCTGAAAAAACTAATAGTTTTGACAGATTTTAAAGTATGATAATTGCACATCAAAATAAAAAATACAGAGTATAACTAGTAATGTCCGTTAACATTTTAAAGAAACACGGTTATCGCCCCTGATATAAGTGTGGAATGTTATGTCTGATATAAAATGTATAATAATGCGAATCAATACGTGGGGTAATGGTGAATGAATGTTTATGTTGCCAGAAAATGTATCAGATGACGTTTATGATATAAAGAACAGTTTGTGCCTCCTGAGTTGGCATGTACCTTTAACCACACGAGTGTTTATCAACGTTATTGTTTAAATGATATACTGCACATAACTGATATGTATCATAATATACGAGGTATATGTATGCAATGCTCGACATTAAAGGGACTGCGTCGCAGATACTAGTAAACATATAAAATGGTGGACAAAATCTAGATTAAAACACACACAACCAACTAACCCTATATCCTTGTTTAATTATATCAAATATATCGGACAATATTCTCAGGAGCTCGACTGACACACACATCTCGGAATATCCTGTTATGTGTGCAGTAAATTGATAAATGGTATGGCTGTGATTGACTTAAACAGGTCGTGACTGATTCTCAGTAATCAATTAATTTATAAATAAATTAAAACAGACAGGGAAGGTTTAATATACAGTGTAACCTCTCTACAACAGCCACCCATGGGAAGACGCAAACCTGGCTGTTGTAGGAATGTTCATGCTGAATTATATATTGTCGTCTGCTGTTCTGTTTGTTTATTTTCTTCAATTATTTTCATCAAAAACACGCTTTGACAGCATGTGAGAATCATTTCCAATTCAAATGATTCTAAAGTGCAGTCAAACCATGTTTTATTGAGAAAAAAAGGCAAACTATAAAGCAACAGCAGACGACAATTTCATTCTCAGCAGTCTAAGGGTTAAATATAGAGAACATCATCAATTTGGTATATAAAATAGCGGCTGTTTCAGAGAGGGTGTTGTTGTATAGAGAGGTGGCCGTTCGGGAGGTTCGACTGTATAAAGAATCCCAAACGAGTTTCCATTTGATATGATATTTATGAAACAAGCCAAGCAAAATTTGTATACCGAGCCTGGCTCGGTGCATGCAATTGCTGACGAGTTTCATTAATCTCATATCAAACGGAAACGAGTTCAGTTTATCACATGACTTCACCCTCCAAACATAGCACACTTAGATGTATGCAATCTGCTTCGGTGAGCATACGCCATTGACTATTTTCGCATCTGGTTAAAGTTCTCCATTGAGAAAATAACTTGAAAACTACCAATAAAGACCTTTACTGTTTACTGTTCCTTTGTATACACGCATTATCTGCCATAGTCTTTCATTTGGTAATTGTCTGCGTTTATGTTATGGTCTTCAGAATAAACTGTAAATATTGTATTATCCAACTCCCTTATTAACCCTTTGAACCCGAAAGCCCGCTATATCGATGTATGCAAACAGTGCAGATCCAGATGAGCCGGCTCGTAACGAGCCGTCTCATCAGGATCTGCACTGTTTGCAAGTAATTTTCATATTTCTTAGAACAAAAACACACCTTTTTCATAAATGGACGAATCTGAAAATCATTTTGTGACCATTGGATTGGTCGGAACATTAGCATATCGCAGTCCATTCCAGTTCCTTAGGGTTGAAAGGGTTAAGTTGATATTACATAGTTTTAGCTGTTACCTGGAGTTTGACGTGTCTGGGAATAGCTTCATGTACCTGGGCAATAGTTCTGTGTGCCTGTGGAATGGTCAAAACTATTTTCACCCCGACATACTATGACATCATGATTTATATCGGTCGCCGTGCTCACCCCAAATTTAATTTCGTTGTATCACATACAGTATATTACAGGTTAAGTGTTAAAACAGTTATTCGGCCTGGAGCAATAGTGCCTCGGGTCGTTCACAGCACAGCGGGGCACTAGTTTTGACTGTTCCCCGTGAACTATTGCCCTCGGCTTTCGGCCTGGGGCAATAGTGCCTCGGGTCGTTCACAGCACAGCGGGGCACTAGTTTTGACCATGGAATAACTGTACAATATCTGCACACTACATCATTGGCGTTCCTAGTTGATCAATTTGGCCCAGATATTAGACAAGCCATGTGATTTCGTACCTTAGAAAATATTTACAAAATTATTATTTACATATTTTCCGTAAATGACAATGAAAGGTGACGAAATGTTTCTATGTGATTTACATATAAAATCACACTTTCTGTACATATTTTTCACGAAACATCGCATATCTTAGGTACATAATCACATGGCTTGTCTCATATATATAAACACTGATCACAAACGGCGTTATTCTATACCCGGTCCTATATCGTATCGCCTGGTACAACATACAATATAACACCCATATGTATTGTAACATAAAATAAACAATATGAATTTATATCCTGTGTGTATGTACACGGATAGAAATATTATGGTGGTGCTTAACATGTCCGAGTGTACGGAGCCCCGCAGGGGACGTAGAAGTCTTTTTTTTATTAATTCGTTCCCACGAAATAACAATTCGTTCTCACGAATTAACAATTCGTTCTCACGAATTAACAATTCGTTCCTCAATTTAACAATTCGTACCCACGAAATAACAATTCGTTCCCAATTTGTTATATCGTGGGAACGAATTGTTAATTCGAGGGAACGAATTGTTATATCCTTATATCGTGGGAACGAATTGTTAAATTGAGGGAACGAATTGTTATTTCGTGGGACCGAATTACTAAAAAAAATAGTATATGTCCCCTGCTGGGCTCCGTACGAGCTTATGTGCATTGTACATGAAACTCATACTTACCTATTTAAAATACATGTACTGTTCATGACAGAGGTTCCCAGTGGGTTTATTTTTTAGCCACACTTTAATACATCCGGTAAATGATATTCCTTGAAAAACGCACAAAATGTTTTCGTTTTAAGATAACTAACTACATGTACAAAGTTATGAGGCATATATTCCTATAGTATACGAGTTAACACAAGTGTCACAAGTATGTAATACGATATCCGTCAGCTGCCTCTATTTAAATGATAACCTCAGCACAACCATAACGCCAATGTTCCATATGCAGTATTGCCGATCAGTGTCAAACGTAACGATACCAGATCCATAATCGATAGACATCTGACTCACATCACTACTCATCATAATATCAAACCATGTACACACCAGCGCGGTTCCACTAACGATCCATGCCACTATTGACTTCAGATGCTGTGTCGTTCGTGGTCTAGATAGTTCAACACTCGCGTAGGCACAACGGTGTTTTCCCAATCAATGCTATCGGCAATCATTTCTGGAGTCTGAAGAATAGCTTCACACTGGCAGTCTGGCGCTAGTCCCAAGCAATCATGAAAGACGGAATCAGGAGCGATCGATACCGACAAATCCCAGCGGAATTCCATCAGAGAATGACGCCATTTTGAATTATTTTCACGTTTCTATGATATGAAATGAAATTAGGCTAAAATATGTACATGTATATATTTCTAATTTGCTTTGTTGCTATTGTGAATGTGCGTTGTGTAGACATTCAGGGTCGTAGATGTGTAAATGCGAATGGCCATGTGACAATGAAGATAGTTATTGATACAGAGCATGCAGATATCCCAGTCAAACAAAATGTACGAATTTCTTTCTTCTGATTTTCTCCCATATATGGACTAAGTATTCAATATATGGAACCTTTTTTACTACAAGTCAGAATTTTACACAAGTTGACACTATTACAATTATCTAAAAAATGAAGAAGAAAATCAGTTCGTACGTAATTGTGTAATTCGGTGATAAACGTATTCCTGGCAAGAAAAAAGCGTGTGCAAATGATGAATGTTGTTTCATAAATTACGTGTGGCGGGCATTCACCGAGATTATTTAAATGTGATGACACAACGTATGTTTTTGCGAAAAGTAAATAGACACAATCTGATTCCGCATTTGCTATGAAACTTTCGTCATACGCGAATTTTGATAATTAATGTTTTTAAATTTCCCTGCCGCCACCTCCAATCTCATGCCCGTCTCGATGAGGGCTTCCTATGCTGTTGGTCACCGACATTACCCGGTACAACGGGATATTTACCTGTGTTTAACTGGGGGCCGTTTCACTAAACTGTTTACGACTAAAATGTTCGTAAAACAAGTATTGCATTTACATTTATTGTAATAAATGTAAATCCATCAATTGAAATTTCCAGACGATTCTAAATTTGCGATTACAAACATCTTAGTCGTACGAAGTTTAGTGAAACGGGCCCGTTTCACTAAACTTCGTACGACTAAAATGTTCGTAAGTGCAAAATTATGCTAGTCTGTAAATTCGACATCAAGTTAACACAGTTTTCTTGTAAACAAGTATTGGATTTACATGTATTGAACATATGATGTATATGCAGCCTATGTTCAATACATGTAACTACATCAATTGAAATTTCCAGACGATCCTAAATTTGCACTTACAAACATTTTAATCGTACGAAGTTTAGTGAAACGGGCCCCTGGATCCAAAACATGATCCTTTCAAAATTGGCATTTAAGCGGTATATATGAACTCTATATTACATATATGTGGCTGTGACATGAGAAATGGGTCTTATGTGATTTGTGACCAGTGTATCTCCTGATCAAATCACACACTCATGTAACCTGAAAACGATATATATATTGGTTGAGAGAAACATGACGGGTGTTTCATTGATGGAATGGCGAACAGTGTAGATCCTGACCACACTGTGCGACTGGTCGCAAAACCCATAAGCCCCATTTCTCCAGTCACAGTCACATACAGGTATGTCAATAGACGTTTAAGACACACAGGCGCGGATACAGGGGGGAGGGGGTCCAGGGTGTCCGGACTCCCCCCCCCCCCCCCCCCCCCCCCCCCCCCCCCCCCCCCCTGCCCCCCCCCTGCTCCCGGCAAAAAAAAAATAATAAAAAAATCTACAATACTCAAATAGTTGGAAGACTTTTTTTCGTGGCCTAGGTGTCAGTAAATCGCATCTGCGGAGATCTGGCATTTACAAATTGCCTGGGGGGTGGGGGTGGGGGTGGGGGTGGGGGGACCCCAGACCCCCCGACTTTACAATGCGCATCGTGCTTCGCGCTCGCAGAGGTCGGCTACACCGATTTGGAATTGCAGACCCCTCCCTGCAATTATTTCTGTATCCGCCCCTGGACACATTGGTGCTAGTTGCACTAACGTTCTACCAGATATCGCGTGGAGTTCGTGTTGTTACTTTCGGCATGTGTATCATTGTCCTTACTGTTACTAGGGGCATAGCCTACTTGTACATCAGCTGGTACGTACATACCGAAAATGCATAACCAAATTGTCTCCTCTGTAATATCAAACTTTCTGGTAGTATATATTTGATATAACGCAAACTTTTGTTCTCAATTCCATCAAACGGAATGGTCCGTTTAGTTGATATATGTAATTTGCAGTGCATATTAGAAAAACAGAAAAATAAGAAAAGAAAAACAGAAAAATAAGAAAAGAAAAACAGAGAAAAAAGAACACAGACACCAGGCCCGTAGCCAGACCTGTTTGAAGGGGGGAGGGGGGGGGGTCGTTTCGAAGGCTCAAGGGGTCTGAAGTATCTACCTGTTTGAAGGGGGATCGTTTCGAAGGCTCAAGGGGTCTGAAGTATCTATGGGGGTCTAAAAAGTGGACCTCAAGGCTAAAAAAGTGAACCTCGAGGCTGGGCGGGGGGGTCGTCCGACCGCTCCGACCCCCCCCCCCCCCCCCTCCCCCCCCCCCCCCCCCACCCCCTGGCTACGGGCCTGGACACATATTGAATATATGAAACAGCTATGTTACAAAAATCGGCCGATAACAGTTGGCAGTCAATGTTTCGTTGCAAGAGCAGTTAAAACAAAAATATTTAAATGAAATATATGTCGATAACAGACTGATAGTTTCCACCCATGCCCGCACACCTCACACCCCACACCCTCCTTCAACATTCACTCAATATGATTAGTATGTTTATAGTTTTGCTGATGGAAATTAGGGGCGGATCCAGCATTTGGGGAACGGGGGGGGGGTTGTCTAGTTGCGAAGGTAACGAATTGTTATTTCGTGGGAACGAATTGTTAAATTGAGGGAACGAATTGTTAATTCGTGGGAACGAATTATTAATTCGTGAGAACGAATTGTTAAATTGAGAGAACGAATTATTTCGTGGGAACGAATTAATATAAAAAAAAAAAGTATACGTCCCTTGCGGGGGTCCGTAATTTATGTCTCTGACTGCAATAACCAATAATCCACTCTTCCAACGTTCCAGCAGAATGCCTTCATCAAGGAATTATATAGTGTCTACTATCCGTTAAGTGGCATCCACTTTAGATTACACAATGTTTGACACCATATTTCCCTGACGTTAATAATGTACCCAAATACACTTATAAACATTGTGAGATCTAAATTGGATGCCACTTAGCGGATAGTAGACACCAATTCCTTGATAAAGGCCTTGTGCCGAAACGTTGGAAGAGTGGGTTCTTAATTGGTTTCTAAAATATTGTTCTACATATCGTATTAATTAGTGCGGAAAGCTTACAAGTTGGTGGTACTAAATGCATTGCTTGAATAATATGTTTTATAATACATTACTTATATGTCATCATGTTCAATAGCCCACAGACAGTATTGTATGTGTATAACCTCTATATGTGACCCGTCAAGGGAAAAGGGACCAATTGGGTGGAGGTCGTTTAATGCAGAAAAAATCGCATTTCGCAAAAATACCATAATCTGACATGTTTTCATTTTCTTTAAGTTCCATCTTAGTTGTGTACCATGAGACAAGTTTACGTCAATATAAGGCTTAATTATGAAGATATAAAGTTGGTATATATGACTTAATTAGCAGGCAGTCAACGCCAGTTTTATGACGGGTGTTTCATTGATGGAATGGCGAACAGTGTAGATCCTGACCACACTGTGCGACTGGTCGCAAAACCCATAAGCCCCATTGCTCCAGTCACAGTCACATACAGGTATGTCAATAGACGTTTAAGACACACAGGCGCGGATACAGGGGGGGGGGGGTCCAGGGTTTAATTAGTCTGTGCGGATGTACAGGCTGATATGGATCTACACATAAGCCCCATGTATCCAGTCACAGCCACGTGCACATATATGTTTTGAAAATACTGGAAATAACCTACATTATTTTATGTATAATAATACATTCATTCCGCCATATTAAATTCAGGTGCATTAAATTGACGTATATTTGATGCTATAGAAATCGCAGTGTTAACATTCATTTTAAACACATATCATATTCGTATGGAGAACATGTTGCACATTAAAATGGTAATTTAGATATTAATTCACAAAAATAATGTTATTTTACCTTCAATATAAGCTAAATAAACTGTTTTGGTCAATTTTCGTCACATAAGGGCCGTTTTGCACTTGGACAATTTGTGCGCAGGGGCGATATTGACATGCCCCCACGGAAACATCCGATCGTTGGCGGAAATATTCGAGCAAAGGCGCCGTTGTCGTAAAGACACACAAAAAATGGACAACGACAGCAGACCAAATAGTGACAAATCAAGCCGGATTCTGGCTGCAGGTACCGTAGTTGATTTGAAGGTTTTAGAAATGTTTAGACAAGTTTATTCTTCATTACTCATATACTATGTTGGATTTTGTTTTATTTTAAACGTATTGGCAGTAGATCGTATGCTTGTAATTGTGAAACATTTTCTATCCGCCATTTTGTCTTCAATTTAGAATTGAACTTGCAGATAACTAGAATTCCGATAGTACCTATGCTCGGACGTTTACAATAATTTAGTTGAATAATGATGCATATCATATCATGTCATAATGATATCTGTAATATTGGTATTTAATATCACTTTATGCTGGGACGAAGGATGTATGGTCCCTGCTTTATGATATCGCCGAGACGGTTCAAATTGGCGAGATGGTTCAAATGTAGTCGTGACTTCATGACTGTCTTGATATATGTTTGTGATAGATTATTGCATTTAAAATTATTAAAATTATCATAACACATAATAATTCAGTCAATTCAATAACAATGTATGGTATAAATATCCGCTGACGGACGTACAAGCAACTTCAAACAGCCTTTGTCCACCTTTGGGGTGTTTAGGGTGACCGTGATATATGGCCACAAGGCAGTGTGCTTGGCCCGATATTATTCTTATGTTTTTTATTAAATGACTTGCCCGATGTAGTAGAAGGGATAGTAAAAATATTTGCTGACGACAATAAAGTATATTCCTGTGTGAAAACAGAAGAAGAGTGTATACGATTGCAAGAAGATTTAGACAGACTTTGCGACTGGAGTGAGAAATGGAAATTATCGTTTAATGCATGTAAGTGCAAAATTATGCATATTGGTAAAACTCATGAGAATATTATAGATACACTATGGTGGACTCGACTGGTAATCATTCATCTATTGATCCAGTAACGTCAGAAAAGGACCTGGGAGTAACATTTGATGAAAATTTGAGCTTTCAAGAACATAATCTATCAAATATAGTAAACAAAGCCCAGAGAAATCTTGGATTTATTTACAGAACATATGAATATTTGGATAAAAATATGTTTATTATGTTATACAAATCAATAGTAAGACCCTGCTGAGAATATGGATGTAGTGTTTGGCCTCCTTACATGTATATGAAAAAAACCATAAAAAGAATAGAAGATGTACAAAGGAGAGCTACTAAACTTATACCCGGACTGTCACACTTAACTTATGAAGATAGACTTAAGGACATTGGACTCCCTACCCTGGAATACAGACGTGAGCGTTACGATATATTGCACATTTTCAAGGCAGTTCATAATTATGATGACCTTAAATAGGACGAGATGTTTACATTGACGGTGGGAGGTTTAAGAGGGCACCACTTAAAATTTACTAAAAAGAAGAGTAGAGTCAATTTACGGCACAATACCTTCTCTCAAAGATCAGTCAACTTATGAAATAAGCTATCCGAGGAAACTGTATCAGCTAATTCAGTGAACATTTTCAAATCGCTGCTAAACAATTGTAATTGGAATGAGAATAAATTCAAGCCATCATATTAGCGCACTCAAATGTCGTCTATTCTAAGAAGAATAACCACAGAGGGGTCAGATAAGCAGTATCATAATATATGCTTAAAATATGACCCGAAGATTCAGGTAACATTCAGGTAACAATATGCATGTAAATAGTAGTTGTGAAATATTTTGAGCTTTTATTGTTTATATAAAAAAATAATAAAATTTGTTGACAAAATTAATGAATATCTGAGAAAAATAAACATTTGGTTTTGGTAAAAAAATTAATTGAAATCAACTATATAATGCTGGTGTATGTTTGTAAATGTAAATGTATCAAAACCCAACTTGATTGGGTCAGTGATGTTCTCGACTAGTTCAAATGAGTAGTAACAAAATATACTGTCATTGACAAATGAAGACAATAGAAAAAAAAATGTTTCTGAGACTGTTCAAATGAGTGGTAACAAAATATGCTTTCATTGACAAATGAAGACAATAGAAAAAAAAATGTTTCTGAGACTGTTCAAATGAGTGGTAACAAAATATACTTTCTTTGACAATTGAAGAAAATATAAAAACACTGTTTGTAAATGTAGATACCTGTGAATGAGTATCTGGCATGAAATGAGTTAATTTATATTTAGATGAGGGGGGAGTGTCTGAGGATATATTAGAAGAAGAGGAAGATGACGTCCATGTTTGCAAGAAATGCTCCATTGAGTTTCGGGACATACAGCTGTATCTGGAACACAAGATCAAGCACGATAATTACAAGGTATGTGAGATGCACTGTGTATCAAACACAAAATCAAAAATGATAATTGCAAGGTATGGGAGATAACTGTGTATCAAACATGATAATTACAAGGTGTGGGAGATAACTGTGTATCAAACATGATAATTACAAGGTGTGGGAGATAACTGTGTATCAAACATGATAATTACAAGGTATGGGGTGGGTGGTGGTCGGACGAATGAGACGGCGTAAATTAACGGTATGGGTACCTCCTTATAGGAATCACGATTTGCCTGGTTTGGCCCTCAGGTATGTTTTTATCTTTAGCTCTTTAGTTACCTGGGAGTTGAATTGGGTTATTGCCCATTATAAAAGTGGTAAGATTATTACTGATCCTACTGCTTCTGGGAGGGGCCAAGTGAATCTGGTGTGGCGAGGACCTGGCATCAGATCAGGATTATTCTGATTTCAGGGCTGAATATAGTTTTGTTATACCAACCCCCCCCCCCGCAACAAAGTTGTGGGGGGGTATACTAGAGTCAGCTTGTCCGTCCGTCTGAGTTTCCGTTCGTCACAAAACTTAACAATTGTAAATTTCCTTTTAACTTCTCTTTCCCTTTGCGGAAATCTTTCATATTTTACCCGCCCCTTCTCTGACACTCATACATCATTCTGCAACGAACCTACGACCCCCATTTATGCCAGGGCTCAAGGTCACGGACTTATAAACTTAGAAAAAAAATAAAACTTAACAAATGTAAATTTCCTTATAACTTCTCTTTCCCTTTGCGGAATGCAGTGATATTTTACCCGGCCCTTCTCTGACACTCATACATCATTCTGCAACGAACCTACGACCTCCATTTATGCCAGGGGTCAAGGTCACGGACTTAGAATGTCTAGTTTGCTTTTTTCAACTGGAACCACCATCGCACTCTCCATATGTGCTGACTTTTCTAATTAATAGACCAACATTAACATGGCAGTGTCCAATCAAGATTCTCTAAAGGTTCATCATTTATGGCAAAGTTTGACTGTTTTATTTGTAAATTATAAATGTAATATAATAACTCTCCAAGTCCATACGTATTGTGTTGCATGTGTTATTTTCCTGTCTTTGGGATGTACAGTATGGTCAGGGTGTCAGTGCACACATGAACGAACACGACAGGTTGGAACCAACCTGTCATGTTCGTTCGTGTGTGGAATTACACGCTGACCCCACTCTACTTACACACTGTTGTAGGTCAAGTATTGCCGCTCAGATGTCGACAGAAGGATCATTATGCCAAAGTTGGTTCCGAAGGTTGTCATTAAGAAGGAGCCGAATGTTAACCCGATACATACGCACAAAGCTGAGGAGAAAGAAAATGAGAAAATTATTCCAAAAGGTTGAACAAAGTTTCAGATCACATACTTTGTATATTCTTTTCTTTGTGTCTTATATTAATTTAATTTTTTATATGTCCTGCTCTCTGAATATCATTGTACAGGTATGCAGACAAAACTGGTCAATAATAACATAAATCACTCATTACCGATATTGAATCAAAAAGCTTCAAGTACAGGTACCCCTATCAATGCAATTTCTTTGTAATTTGTGTTTTCCTGTATGGGACTGTTACCGGTATACCACTTTGTTTACCATTAACCCTTACTACGCTGAATTAAATGTTGTCGTCTGCTGGAAATGTTTTATTTTCAATATTTCTCGACAAAAACTGGTTTGGACAGCACATTAGAATCGTCTCCAGTGGAGACGATTCTCATGTGCTGTCAAAACCAGTTTTGTGTTAAGAATTAAAGCAAAAATGAAAAACAGCAGACGGCAATTTCCGTCAACAGCGTAGGAAGGGTTAATACATGGCAAGTATTTGTTGACCTGTGGTATACATGGCTATTGACACTGGACACAAATCCCATATGCCCCATTTCTCCAGTTACAGCCACATATATGCTTTCTATACAGGGTGTGTGTGTGTACTACATTGTACTTTGTTTACCAATAGCTGTTGACCATTGGTATCCATGGCTATTGACAGGTCGACGGGGGCGTAAGAAGGTCGTGGAGGTGAATGAGGAGCTGGTGATTAAGGAGAAACCAGTGTACGTGTGTACTCGCTGTGACAGAAAGTTCAACAGGTATCCACGCTATGACAGTATTGATCATCTGTTTGATTTATTATCCCCTCGCTGATAGGCAAGAGGGGATATATCGTTAGTCCATGTACGTACGTGCATTAGTAACACCTTTAATTTTTCATTAACTCATGAACCGTTTCTCCGATTTTGATAATATTTGGCCACACTGTGTGTCATGCGATGTTGCTTTGTTTTGCATACGACCCACGTCCGACCACCCAATGTCAAGGTCCCTGACGACTTATGTTCACCTTGTTTGTAAGGCAAATGCTTTTAATTTTTTTTTTTTTATTCAATAATTGATGAACAACTTCACCGATTTTGATAATATTTGTCCACAATGTGTGTCTAGGGATGGTGCTTTGTTTTGCATACAACCCACGACTGACCGCCCAAGGTCAATGTCACTGAGAACTTGATTTGTTTATACCCCACCACGACAGTGGATGGGGAATTTAGTTGTTACACTTGTCCGCCCGTCCGTCTGTCCGTCACCAACCTTGTAAGTCGTAAAACTTTTAAACCGTACTAGCTACAGACCTGAAACTTGGTATGTAGCTGCTTCCCTATGATGAGTAGATGCGCACAGTTCATTTCGATTTTTGATTTAACCCCCGGGTCATGTATTATCTCCCCCTTTTTGACTTAGAATTTGGCAATTTGCCTTGTAAGTCATAAAACTTTTAAACCATACTGGCTACAGACCTGAAACTTGGTATTTCACTTCCTTATGATGAGTAGAAGCGCAAAGTTTATTTTGATTTTAGATTCGACCACAGGGTCATCCATTATCTCCCCGTTTTCGACTTGGAATTTGGCAATTTTGGCTTGTAATTCGTAAAACTGTTAAACCGCAATGACTACAGACCTGCAACTTGGTATGTAGCTTCCTTATGATGAGTAGATGCGCAAAGTTTATTTTGATTTGACCCCCGGGTCATGGATTATCTCCCTTTTTTACTTAGAATTTGGCCTTGTAAGTCGTAAAACTTTAAAACCGTACTAGCTACAAACCTGAAACTTGGTATGTAGCTTCGTTATGAGGAGTAGGTGCGCACAGTTTATTTTGATTAGACCCCAGGGTAATTGATTATCTCCCCCTTTTCAACTTAGAATTTGGCAATTTTGTCTTGTATCTCGTAAAACTTTTAAACCGCAATAGCTACAGACCTGAAACTTGGTATGTAGCTTCCTTTAAGATGAGTAGATGCGCAAAGTTCATTTTGATTTTTGATTCGACCCCCGGGTTATGGATTATCTCCCCTTTTGGACTTGGAATTTTGTCTTGTTTTTTATCAACATGAACACATTTTCTAGTGTTATCAAGACTTCCAGCTAGGTGATTAGCTTCATTTAACGATGCCAGTTCTTGTTATCCTCTATTTCTGTTCAAAAGCATATATTGTTACCACTCGTATGAATCAATGAGACGGTTCATATGGGTGGTAAAAGCGTATACTTTTATGGAGAAATAAACAAAACTCGCTGTGACAGATTTATGTTGTTACCATTCATGTGAACCGTCTCGACGAGACGGTTCAAATGAATGGTCACAGCATATGGAGAAATAAACAAAACTCGCTGTGACAGGAAGTTCAACAGGTATCCATGCAGAGGCAGTATTGATATTGTAGGCCATGTACAATAACAGTAGTAACAGATTTTTGAAAATTGTTTTTTGCTGTTTTCTCTAGTTCTGTTGTTGTTGTTACCACTCATATGAATCGTTTTGATGAGTGTAACAACGAATACTTTCATGGAGAAATAAACAAAACTTGCTGTGACAGGAAGTTCAACAGGTATCCACGCTGGGGCAGTATTGTTATTCTGCTGTATGTTTGTTTTGGCTGTTTTCTCTATTTCTGTGTGAAAGTACATGTCTATGTACAGTGGAACCTCACCAAAAATAAGATCACAGGTGTTTTATTGGTGTCCGATATCGGACACCAATAAAACACCTGTGATCTTATTTTTGGTGAGTTTCTTGGTCAGTTATCTCAGGTGATAATGTCTGTTCGTGATTGCATAACACACAACTATGATCAAATACATGATTTACGGTGAAACCTCTAAGCCGGACACCCTGGGGACCTCCCAGGGTGTCCGGTTTATAGAGGTTTCACTGTATATGTTTTTACTACTCATTTGGGCTAGATGACAGATGTGAGTGGTGTAAATATGGATCAGCCTGTATATCTGTACTGGCTGATCAGGGTCTGCACTGTTTGTCACTGAATCACTCTCCATGTGTCTAACGAATGTAAATTCTCATTGAGATGGTTCATATGCAGAGCTCCAGATAAGTTTTGTATCTAAAAGAGTATTATGGTTTTGTTAACCCCATATTTCAAATTCAATGTGTATTTTACTTTTACAAATGTACTGTTGATTTTCTTCCTTATTAACAAATGATACAAAATAAAACAAATTGAAAAATGCACTTATTTGAGCTGCAAAAAGCAAAATCTGTAACACTGTTTGCTTTTTGCAGCTCAACTAAGTAAATTTTAAACTTTATTACATAATTTTCACTACTCAATTTGAATATCCATGCGTATTTTCGCATTGTTGTGAGTAGTTTGTACACTTTTGATAATCAATGCGTATTCTGCTAAAATAAGTGTGTAAAATACGCCAATACGCAGCTTATCTGGAGCTCTGCATATGCATGGCGAGCATGACTCTGGATCTGTGAAGACTACAGCCACAGACACAAACAATAAAACACGATACGATACTTGACAGAAAGACATTATAACTACTGGACAGTAAGTGTAATTGATTTTAATTATGTTTTGTTTCAATTTCTGACAGTAAACCCACAGAGTTACCAAATGTGATAGTTATCTTCTGTTTTCTCCTAATTTAGTGACAACATCTATCAGTCTTCACAGATCTATGCAGTTCTCCTAATATTCATCACTTAATTCACACGATGCACCATCATATGTGGCTGTCACTGGAGAAATGGGGGTTTATGGGTTTTGCGACAGGTTTTGCGATCCTGATCACCCTCAAAATCTGCACGGATTACCATTTCATCAATGAAACACATGTCATACTTCTAACAAACAACATATATACTTACCAGTCTACAGGAATGTGCTATTTGATCAGAAGTTACACTGGTCACAAAAGCCATGTCATGTTGTACCTAAGAAGAGGTGCAATATCCCATGAAAAATACTCGCAAAATTTAGAATACCGGGTATTGTCTGTAAATGATATCGACAGTTGCAGAAAAGTTTTTCGTGAAAAATCGCACATCATCTTCGAGAAAAAATCTCACTGCGTGTCTCCTATATGCAGAGAGTCAATCCTGAGACGACACAAGGAACTGGACCATGACCAGGAAGACGTAGACGAAGACCTCGCGTCAGAACACTCGGACGACGATCGAGACGCTGAATACAAACCCGACCTGCATGAGATCACAGGTTCAAATTCCAATGTTAATTTTTGTCTCGCCTCCACTGGTGGAAGACAGACCTGTAGCCGATTTCACCAAAATTGTTAAGCATACTTATCTAGCTAAGTTTACTTTCAGGGAGTAATCATTTATTTTTTGCCGAAATAAATTATTTCATATAGAACTAACAACTGCATATATAGAACTAACAACTGCATATATTTGATGACTAAAAGTATGCAGAATTATTATACAAATTTATTACATTATCACAGCCAAAATGTCTGTGATAATGTAATAAATTCTGTATAATAAAAAAATTTGTCCTTAAATTGAAAATTTCTCCCTCAAAGTGTACTTAGCAAGATAAGTATACTTTGCAATTTTGGTGAAAACGGCTACTGAGCTGCACAGCATCACAGGTACCAACAATCTTTTTGTGTTTTCCGTAGTAAGATTATTACTGATCCTACTACTTTTGGGAGGGGGCCAAGTGATTCTGGTGTGGTGAGGACCTGGCATCAGATCAGGATTATTCTGAATTCAGGGCTGAATATATAGTTTTATTATTGAAAATATTCAGTTCTCGTTTTGGAATTCCGCCCAAAGTCCAACTATACTGGATGAAGAATCTGTGGGGATGATCTTTTGCTTAAGTAAGTTATCATTTTTGCACTAAAACCTTTGTGCCAAAGCCGACACCAGGGGGCCATTTCACTAACCTTCGTACAACTAAAATGTTCGTAAGTGAAAAATTATGATAGTCTGTAAATTTCAGATTAACAATGTGTTCTTGTAAACAAGTATTGGATTTACATTTATTGAGCATAGGCTGCATATTTAGCCTATGCTCAATAACTGTAAATACATCAATTGAAATTTACAGACTGTTCTAAATCTGCAGTTATGAACATTTTAGTCGTACAAAGTTTAGTGAAACGGCCTCCAGGAATATAGTTGAGCATGTTCTAACCTGATGATAATGCACAACTGTAACTTTAGAAATAGGGGTTTATGTCCTTAACCAATCCAGACCCAGCTCCGCCTGCACTACAACACAGTCTGAACACGGCCTGTACTGTTTGCTACTGAGTATTTAATAAAACACACTTCATGCTTGTAACAATCACTATAGATCCTGATCAAGCTATATGATAGTAATAGCATATTATAAGCACCATTTTTCCAGTTACAGTGAAACTCTATGTTTATCTTTTACAGAAGCGAATGAGGAGGAGGCTAGTGATGTTGTACACGTTATAGTGGAGCAGTCTGACATACCTCAATCTGGTCATCAAGCTTCCGACCTCTCAAATACGCCAACTCTGGCTGAGGTTTTATCACAGAACAGGTCCAATAATCAGGCTGGGCATAACGGTCACATTGAACCAGTCCACCCAAGAGAACTGACCAAGACCGGCCGGTTGCGTAAACGATCGCGATTAAATAATCGTTCAAAGGAGCCGTCCCGGTCACAAAGATTTTTGGATTCTGATGACAGAGCTTCGCGCAAATATGCCTGTCACATCTGTGGGAATCGGTTTAAGGAGGTGATTTCACAGTTTGCATATCGATGGTCTAGTAACATAAGGTCGTAACTGCTATGCTAAAGCATAGCAGTTACGACCCTATGTTACTAGACCATCGATATACCATCATTCAAACCTTCAATCAACGCTGTAGATTAGTTATTCATGTCTGAATATAGAATTGAACACGATCTATTTAACTCTGCCACCCCAAAGTAAATAGAAAAGGATTGTTCCTTGCTAATAAGTGACTGTAACTGGAGAAATGGGACTTTTGTGATCTGTGTAGCTCCTGATCAAATAGCATACTCCTTTAGCCTGATATCGATATATATTGCTTGTAAGAAGCAAAACGGGTGTTTCATTGATGCAATGGTGAACAGTGCAGATCCTGATCAGACTGCGGATGCACAGGCTGATCTGGATCTACACCGGTCACAAAACCCAATAAGCCTATTTTTTCAGTAACAGCCACATTTTCAAATGTGCTTATGCACAAATGAGCTAACTGGGTAATGCATGTATGCTGTAACTGTACCCGAATGCAAAATCTGTGAAACATACTGCTAGCTGTGAAATGATCATGCAAGTCTATACTTAGTAAGTTCCCATTATTGGCACTAGTTCAATAATAAACTATTTAACCATCAATTAGATAAACACTAGCATTTATAATTCATTTGAGAACCACTGGCTGTGATATTATGTCTTGCACTATGTCGTGACGTTATAGCCTTGACGTTCTTACCATTCATGTTCCTTCTTTATCCAATGTCTTTTTTTGTAACTTTTATATCATTTTGTTTGTCAGAAAACAGCTATTGAATCTGAAAGATATATGTTTTATTTTATTTTAAATAAATCTATTTGTGTCTTGGACAAAAAACTTGTAACCCATGCCCACCATGGTGAATTGACTTGAATGAAATATTTCTTTGTTTTGGAGATGCCTTTGATTAAAGGTACATACCCACTCAGTAGGCACAAAATCTTCTTTATAGGAATTCAATATTTGTATATAATTATGTCTCTATTCCACCAGTTCTAAAAATTACGAGTGCCTGCTATACAGATATAATCATTTAGTAATGTTTATTTTACTGATAGTGACACACGGTGGTATCGGGCTATTTTTATATGCAAATAAGGCATGATATTTTTTAATTATTTATACTAATTAAATGCGTCACTTGAATATATTTGTTTTGACAGATTATAAAGTATGATCATTGCACATCAAAAAATAAATACAGATAATAAATAGTAATGTCAGTTAACATTTTCATGAAACGCGGTTATCGCCCCTGATATCAGTGTGGAAATTTACGTCTGATATAAAATGTATAATAATGCCAATCAATATGTGGTGTAATGGTGAATCAGTGTTTCTTTTGCCAGAAAATGTCTCAGATAATGTCAAATTATAAAGAACACTTTGTGTCTACTGAGTGGGCATGTACCTTTAAGACTTTGTCTGCAATATAAGTCTGTGAACTAAGCATATAAAAATCTACACCAAATTAAACAAAACGATGCTTTTAATTTCAGGCGAATGTAATGAGGGTGCACATGCTAACACACACAGACAGGCGGGAGTACGTGTGTTCTTGGCATAACTGCCAGTACGCCTTTAAGACGAAGGGAGCGCTTAAACGTCACCTGAGGCGACACACAGGTTGGTTTTCCCACTATTAGAAGTCATATAGAGAATACCAGGTCCCAATTGCTCACATTCTGCAGATGAATTTGCAGAATGTTCAGACTAACTGCAGAAGTAATGCTGCGATATTTGGATTCGGCAGACTCGTAGTGTTAACGGCTGGAACGTGGTCATCATTAAAAGGAAGAAACCACAGTATTATTGATGAAAAATAACATTTACCTGCGACCTTATGAGACGCCATTAATCCAGTGTAAACAATAGACCATGTGATCCCATACCCTGAAATTTGCAAATGCTTAACTACTATGGTGGACGATGCTTAATAAACCAACATCTTCATAAACTTCAACATTTCTGTATAACACCTTGCAAGTGGATGTCACTGAGCAGATGAAAGTGTATTAACACCTTACCATGGGCCTTATTAAGTATTGTACATCATACTGAAAATACTGAGTTTGTTACAACGCGATCTTGTGTCTGAACTCGGGTGGTTACTGTTTGTATAACTACTGAAGCAAGCTGAATCAATCTGAACCTTGTGTTTCCAGGTGAGCGACCGTACCCATGCGATATTTGTGGCCGTACATTCACCGAATCAGGGGCCCTCTCCCGCCACATGAAATCCAGGTGACACCCACTTTTACCATGTCTGTACAGTGGGGTCAGCGTGTAAGTGCACACACGAACGAACACGACATGCTGACCCCACTGTATCCCTCTCAGCCCGACAGAATGTACATCCATTATATTTACTGAATCAATCATTTTAACTGTTTGCATGATGGGAGACTTGTGGGCTATCATAGTTAAATCAAAGTACTGAAAGTACTGACTGGCGGGAGACAAGTAGCCACTTGTGAATTTGCATACTCAGAAATTCCTTGTTAGAAATATATTCGATGTTGATTTTTGGATGTACAATCTGCAAATTTGGAGAACTTGATCAGTTACTGGTGTTTGTAAAATACAGCCTGCTCTAAACACAAATAGGTTGATGAAGCAAAGGTGCTTTATGTCCGACTAATAAACCGTTTTACGAGGTATATTGCAGACGTATTATGTGAAATCTTTTCAAAATTATGACTGGGCGTAGGCCTACATACGTGTATGCTGCATGAACGGCAAAATGTTTTCATGAATTTTGTTTCACTCACCCAGAGGGTAATTTTTCGAAAATCGCCCGTAAACCACAATATGAAAAAGAAATGGCCTTCGACGTCGCATTGCGACTGCGTGGTACACGATACGGGGGGCGTCTCAATAACAGCAATTTGTTCTCTTCAAAAATAAAGTTGGGCATGCCAACTATTTTACACATAATGTTGAGCATTGCCGTTGCTATTAATAACTTGCTTTCAGTTCACTCGCTGACTTTAAATGTCACCTGACTGTTGTTAATTGCGAACGCAAATTGAGCCTATTGAGACGTCCCCCGATGAACAGAGAGTCGCTTCCGAAAGTAGACCCGTGCAAACGGCCAGAATCACGATCCCAATAGCGTGGAGACAGTATGTCTCCCGCCAAAAATAGTAGACGACAATTCATTACATTTTCTTTTATTATCCCCCTTTACATATCAATCATGAATATGTATTGGAATTTCTTGGACTGAATCCTAATGAAATTGCAAGACATATTCGTGGCTGTGACTGAAGAAATGAGGCTTATAAAGGGGTTTTGTGACCAGTGTAGCTCCTGACCAAATAGCACTCTTGTAACCTGATAACGATCTATATTGCGTGTTAGAAGCTTGACAGGTGTTTCATTGATGGAATGGCGAACAGTGCAGATCCTGATAATTTCTCCAGTCACAGCCACATTTACATATAGACACTTATTTCATGGTCATTCGGGGAACAGTCAAACTACTTCCCACGAGGTGCTGTGGACGACCCGAGGCACTATTTCCCAGAGGCGAAGGCCGAGCGCAATATCTTCATAGGGGCATATCTATATATCAGCTGGAGTGAAGCCACTGGAGCATCTGCACAATCTGATCAGGATCTGCACTGTTCACCTTTCCATTAATGAAACACACTGTGACAAGTCATGCTTCTAGCAAGCAATATAGATCATTATCAGCCTACAGGAGTGTGCTTTTTTATCAGGAACTACACAGGTCACAAATCCCATAAGCCCCATTTCTCCAGTCACAGCCACCTCCAAACTTGTTTATATCCCCAGAGTGCCTTGCTCACAGAAGTCCGACAATGACCTGCCGAGATATGGCAAGAAATGGTCCGATGATGTACCCCCTCACGTGAAGCTCAAAACCATCAAGGTTGTCAACAAGGATCATACTCCCGACGCCAACTCCACAAATGTAGCCAACACTAGTGATTCCTCTGAGCCTGTGTCGACGGTGGTGCCGATAGCTGAGGACGATATCAACCTGCCGGAGGTGGTGGGTGGGGACACGATATCAGCGATCGTGCATGTGCTGGAGGGAGACTTACAGAGGGAGAATGTGATGCTGCACATTGAGGAGGTCGAGGCTTCTGAGTTGGAGGAACAGGTGAGGGGGTTTGTGGTGCTGTTTTGCGAGGCTGGGGAATTTATTTGATGGACAAGTGGGGTTGAGAATCTGGGGCCTGTTTCACGACAACGTTTGGAAGTGCAAAATTGAAGTTTGGACAGCCAATGTTGACAAGTGATTCATGGATGTACTCACATTTAACCCTTTCACCCCTAAGTATTAACTGGAATGGATTTTGATATTTTAATTTTGCAACCAATTCAACCATCACATAATGATTTTCAGACTAGTCCATTTATGAAAAGGGGGTGTTTTTGTTCTTAACAATATGAAAATTACTTGCAAAAAGTGCTGATCCTGATGAGACGGCCAATACCACTATACAGGCCTGTGTTAAAAGGGTTAATCATGTACTTGCCAGTAGAAAACGATGGCATCAGGGAACCACGCTAATGTGTGAAGCAAATTCATGTTTTCATTGTGCAAAGTTTAGTGAATCATGTCCCTGCAAACTAATTGTCCCTGACTTTACCATAGTGATCACAACTAAACTTCATTGCCACCAGGTGGGTGTGGAGGTGGTGATAGACTCGAGTGAGGGTGTGGACCCGGACCTGACCACAGTAGACAGCAGTCTCGACCAGTTTGTGGAGGCAGAGAGCGACATAGAGGACTCGGCCAACATCTCAACAGTCTGTAAGGTTAGTCTCGATCAATTGGTGGGAACGAACATTGTTTTGTCAGTGTATATGGCTGTGACTGGAGAAATGGGTCTTGGGGGTTTTGCAACCCGTGTAGATCCAGATCAGCCTGTGCATCGACACAGTCTGATCAGGATCTCATCGCCATTTCATCAAAGGGGCCTCTCTGGTTTCACATATTTTACCAGAGTGTCTGAAATTAGAATTTCTACATGTTGCTGTGACATGAACCACAGTATGCTTATCAATTTTGGTGAAATCGGCTATTGGAAAGGTGGGGTGGGGTGGCATGGGAACCGGCAGAATGGTGAAATCAGAGAGGCCCTATCTCTAGCATATGACCAGCTGTAATTGGGACGCTACGGGTGTTTCATTGATGGAATGGCAAACAGTGCAGATCCTGTCAGGCTAGTCTGGATCTACACTGGTCGCAAAACCATAAGCCCCAATGTTCCAATCACAGGTGATCTGCATGTTGATAGGATAATGTAATATACTTTTTTAGACATGTACAAAATAAAAAATGTAGTCATTCTGTAGTCGATGTATTATTATCAAGGCTTTGAACTCCGTGTGCCTCAATTTCACCATCACCAGTTTCAAGAAGTAATATCTTTTTTATTCCTAGTGCCTACACAGAGCTAAGGTCCACTTGCACCTAATAAAACCGACACATAATCAGCATTTTACATGCAGAAAATGTACCAGCCCGAAAACCTGACACAAATCACCCGACTACGCTATGTCAGACAGTCAAATTATTGACTGTATTTCCGCATTTGATATTGATAACTAGTATTACTTTATTGAAAAATTTCAAGGATTCTTGAAATCCTGATCTGGTTTGTTCAGTTTAGTCTTGAGAATTTTTGAAAGTGCATTACGAAGTGTCCGAGCTAGCGTAGTCGAGTGACTTGTGTCAGGTTTTCTGCGTGTAAAATGCTGATGTGTCAGTTTTATTAGGCGCAGGTGGGCCTTAGCTCTGTGTAGGCACTAGGGATTTTTTGAGAAATAGAAAATGTATTACATCTGGAAACTGGTGATTGTGAAATTAATACAAGGACAACATTGTATTTTTTTTCTACATGTCTAAAAAAGTATATTACACTATCCTATCAACATGCAGATAGCCTGTGATTGGAACATTGGAGTTTACGGTTTTGTGACCAGTGTAGATCCAGACTAGCCTGACAGGATCTGTAGCCTATTTCACCAACATTGCAAAGTATACTTTTCTAGCAAAGTATACTTTGAGGGAGTAATCATTTCTTTTTCATGAAATGCATTATTTCATATAGAACTAACTACTGCATATATTTGATGATTAAAAGTATGCAGAATTATTATACTGAATTTTTTACATTATCACAGCCATTTTGGCTGTGATAATGTAATAAATTCAGTATAATAAAAATTAATAAATTTATCCTAAAATTGAAAATTTCTCCCTCAAAGTATACTTTGCTAGATATTAAGTATACTTTGCAATGTTGATGAAATTGGCTACTGAACTGTTCGCCATTCCATCAATGTAACACCCATAACGTCCCAATTACAGCTGGTCATATGCTAGAGATGGGGCCTCTCTGATTTCACCATTCTACCCCCTCCCCTGCCACCCCACCCCACCTTTCAAGTAGCCGATTTCACCAAAATTGCTATAAAGCATACTTATCTAGCTATAAAGTATAATTTGAGGGAGAAATCATTTATTTTTCCCGAAATGCATTATTTCATATTGCACCAGTGGCAGTGCCGGCAGTGGAGGACGATTTGTCTGAAAACATCGAGGAGGACAACGATGGTAGTCGTGGTAGTGGAAGGGTCGTGGACTTCCAGGAGATTATAAGGGCGTCTAATGCGTTTGTTCCTCCCGAGACCAATCTCCCCGTGGTCCATGAAACCCCTTCCAACTGTCGCTGTCCCCATGTAAACAACAATGGTGCCCTCATTATTTCTGCCACTTCTAGCGGGGCACACCCCTTTTCACGCCTGTGCAAGCAGCACGTTGTCCATCTGATGATATTTTCGTACACTTACCTGTGTCGCTAAGGGAACAAATTAGTAGAGGGGAATATATAAATTTGGCCCTCTTACTGAAGGGAGATGTTGAGCTAAACGACATTTGTAGTGGCAGCACATTCCAGTTGTCTGTGGATGGGGCCATAGAGGCTAAGCCTAAGGAATGTAAGGATCATATAAGTTCCATTGAGAGGTGGACTGACGCATTCCTTATTTATATGGCGATATACCTGTCTCGTCACAACGACAAGGCCGTCGAGATACTGCACTACATGCATAATATACAGGATTATGCTACCAGGCAAGGGGGGTTTGGCTGGCGCACATATGACGAACAGTTTAGACTGCGCCAGGCATCCGCACCAGTCTCGTGGGCCACTATAAATACGGAATTGTGGTGGCGTTGCACTCAAGTAAGGGAAGCCAGTGTCGGTATCGGCAATTTGCAGACTGCAACGGCATCCAGGGCTGTTGGTACAATGTACACATGTAACGACTATAACAATGGTGTCTGTAAATGGCCAAACTGTCGGTTTACTCATGTATGTTCAAATTGTGGCTTGGGGCATAGGGCGAATCAGTGTACTGGGGGTAACCTTGGAAACAATTTTCGAGGCCAAACTAGCACCAGCGGCATGTTTCAGTGGAACCCCTCTGCAGGTCGAGGAATGCGGGGATTCAACAGGGGTGCACAAAGATTTTCAAGAGGTTTTGGTAGAGGGGTGCGCGGAAGCACAAGGGGATTTGGGCATCGTCTATACTAATTTAAACATACATAATTTGGCACAGTCCCCTATAAATGTTGCGGGTTTGCGGGAGGCGCTCACAAATTATGATACCAATAAAGCTGTCTTTTTGCTAAATGGCTTTACAAGCGGTTTTTCTTTGAATTATTATGGCCCCAGGGTTGACAGAGACTCAAAAAATTTGAAATCAGCTTCGCAGGCTCCAGAGGTTGTGCACCAAAAAATTAACAAAGAAATTAAAGCGGGTAGGGTTGCAGGGCCCTTTCCAATTAGGCCGCTACCAAATTTAATAATATCGCCTATCGGGTTAGTGCCCAAGAAGTCATCAGGTGAATACAGGCTGATACACCATTTATCTTATCCGCAGGGCGAGTCGGTCAATGATTTTATTGATCCGGCTCTCTGTTCAGTTCAATATACAAGTTTCGACGAGGCAGTTTACATGTTGCAGGATCTGGGTCCGAACTGCCTCCTTTTTAAGCTGGACATTCAGAATGCATTTCGGTTGCTCCCCATAAGGCCGGAGGATTTTCAGTTACTCGGTTTCAGTTCAGGTGGTTTGTGATTTCTTGTCTCGTTTACAGTTGTCTCGATTCCGAGAGTTGGCGCCAGAAGCCGATCCGCAACCTTGTTTGGTGCCGGAACACATGTGGAGCACCTTCACCACACAGCTGAGCAACTGCTGAAATCAAGTGTTTCACCAAATACTACATCAACATACACAACCGCTTTAGCGGCATTTTCAAATTTTCTCATACGGGCTAGGGCTAAATTACCACAGACATGGCCTGCACCGGTTGAACACATTGTCCTCTTCATAGCATCTTGCTTTGAGCACGGTTTGGTGGCGGGTACAATTGCTACTTATATCAGAGGTATTAACTATTTTCATAAAATGCACAGTTGGGTAAATATCTCTGAAGTTTTCATCATCAAAAAGATATTGGAGGGTTGTCGCCGGTCTCGGTCTGGTGGCCCTGATAAACGTGCCCCCATTACCCCTGCCATGTTGGCAGAATTGTGTACAGCTTTTATACTTGCATTTTTTGGCCTTCTGCGTGTTAGTGAGTTGGTAGTAACGTCGGCGTTGCAAACGGGCAGAGGTCTTCAATTTAGTGATGCAGGCTTTAATGCGGACAAGACTAAGTTATCTATATCATTTTGTACATATAAAACCCACCAATCGGGCCCACCAACAGTTTTACGGTTGATGCAAGAAAGCAATGCAGACCTGTGTCTGGTCCGTTCACTGTTAAGTTACTTGGAAGTTCGACCAGCAACAAAGGGCACCCTGTTTTGCCATGCCAATCGGATGCCAGTGACCAGGTCTCAGTTTGATGGTGTCCTTGCTAAATGCATGAAACATACCATAGTAAATTGCATAGTGCCATCATTCGGTCACACAGCTTTCGGATTGGCAGGGCAACACAATTGGCTTCACTTGGGGTAAGCGGTAAGGACATAATGAGATTGGGTCACTGGCGGTCAAAGGCATACTTGGGTTACATTCGTTGATTCTCAGTCGACATCTTTTATGTGGTAAAACTCTTGTTAGTCAGAATGTTAACTTGTGTTTACGATGACACTCCTGGGGGAATTGTTCACCGGTCCCATTTGGGTAAACTCTTATTTTTATTCACAGACTTTTGGTGCATCGGCGACTCCATCCCCTATTGGGCCGGCATACATGCAGTGGCCAGGAATGAGAGACATTTACATTTGCCCGGGAATATGAAGATTGGGTGGTATGGCATAAGGGGAATGACATGGGACCAGTTTAGACACAGTATTCAACTCCGGGTGGTGTTTCAAAAGCCCCCAGGAATGATATTCATTCATCTTGGAGGGAATGACTTGACGTCATCATCGAATTACAAGATATTCAGGCAGATTGCCAATGGTGTACAAATGGTCCATGATGCATTCCCTCAATCACTTGTTGTTTGGATGGATATCCTACAAAGGGTGGCCTGGAGTGGCGACTTGGCCTGCATGGAGTCAAAACGCAAAAGGGTTAACCGCTGGGGTAGGCAACAAGTCCGGAGTGTGGACGGTGATGCATTGTCGCTGGATATTAAAGTGGAACAGACCGACTTTTATAGACCCGATGGGGTGCATCTATCAGACAAGGGGCTGGATGTCTACCTAGAGGGGTTGAGGAACAGAATAATGGCAAGAATAGAAGCATAGTTGCTGAATTTTTGGCGGAAATTTACGGCATACTAATATGCCATAAATTCTGTGGGGAAAAAATACAGGCAGTCAGGGGGCAGTCTTGTGTGCACATTGCTTTGTGGTTAGGGTATAAACAATACCGAAATGAAATTAGTGAATTATATATTATAAATTGTTTTTTCTCGAGTTTTACCCATGTACTGTGTTGGTACAGGTAGCTCAAAATGTTTGTGTGTGTCGTATCGGGCGAAAAAATTGGAAGTTAGGAAGTGTTTTTTCAAAACATGTGGTCTCTCCGCTGGCTTGCTAGAAAAGGAAGACGGCAAGGTACCCAAATATCCATGACGCGACCTACACCAATTCTGATGACGTCACAGCAAGCAGCTGCCTCATCCAAGACGCACAACAACAACACCCGGAAGTAAACATTATTTTTCAGCAAAATAACCCTGAGTTATTCCAACCTTGGAATAATCAATATTATTTCATATTGAACTAATGACTGCATATATTTGATGATTAAACGTATGCAGAATTATTATACTGAATTTATTATATTATCAGCCAAAATAATGTAATAAATTCAGTATAATAAAAATTAATAAATTTATCCTGAAATTAAAAATTTCTCCCTCAACGTGTACTTAGCAAGATAAGTATACTTTGAAATTTTGGTGAAATCGGCTACAGGTGTGTGGTGAGGACTACCAGTCAGTGGAGGCCCTGCAGATCCACCTGCGCAGTCACCTGGCAGACATCGCCTTCCGCTGCTGGAAATGTCACTATGTCACTGACAGCAACGTCGCCTTCGAAACACACATATTCACCAACCACCATCTACAGTTGAAGGTAAGCTTCCTAACTGCTTGTGAACTGGAGAAATGGTGCTTATGGGTTTTTGACCCATGTAGCTCCTGATCAAATAACACACTTATGTAGTATGATACTGATCTATATTTAATATCAGAAGCATGACTGGTCTTTTGTTGATGGAATGGCAAGCAGTGTAGATCCTGATCAGACCGTGCGTATGCACGGGCTGATCTGGATATACACTAGTCGCATTTCTCCAGTTACAGCCACATATATGTCAGTGTGACTGGAGTAATGGGGCACTTTCGATCAGTGTAGACTTGGACCAGCTTGCTCATCTGGGGGCCGTTTCATTAAACTTTGTACGACTAAAATGTTCGTACGTGCACAATTATGATAGTCTTTAAATTTCACAATGTTTTCTTGTAAACAACTAGTGGATTTACCTTTATTAAGCATAGGCTGCATATGCAGCCTATGATCAATAAATGTAAATCCATCAGTTTAAATTTTCAGACGATCCTAAATTTAGTCGTACAAAGTTTAGTGAAACGGCCCCATGCAGATTAAGTATTTTTCACCATTTCAACCTGTGTAAGATCGATTCATAATTCACTAAGAGCCTTGTTACTGCTAAAAAGCATTTAATGAATAGAGATCCATACTATAATCCTCAAGTGTGCGTGTGAACGAGTTGTTTGCAGAGAGGCCACACGTTTATTAGTGCCACTAATCAAACAGGTGTACAATGGAATATCATATTTATTACACTTCTATGTATGTATATTAAGTCTCAAATTCAGCAAATTGTATTAACCCTTGCACCGCTATCTTAATTTTTTGTCGTCTGCTGTTTATTTTCTATTTTCCATTTTTATCATCAAAAACATTCTTTGACAGCAATTTAGAACAATTTACAACACTGGAAATGATTCTGAAGTGCTGTCAAACCAGGTTTTTTTTTAGAAATAAGGCAAAATATAAAAGCAACAGCAGACGACAATTGTTGTGTGTAGCTGTCTAAGGGTTAACACCATGTTTCCTGCATCTTGACATCAAACATGACGTCGTGTAAACTTGAAATCCAAATTACACAGCTGTTTCTATGAACAAGATGTATTTGAGCGCATGTCTGGAAGCTGTTCAGGAGCCGATTTCATAAAAATTGCAAAGTATACTTATCTAGCAAAGTATACTTTCATTGAGTAATCATTTATTTTTCCCGAAATGCATTATTTCATATACATGTAGAACTAACGACTGCATATATTTGATGTTTAAAAAAGTATGCAGACTTATTATACTGAATTTATTACATTATCACAGCCAAAATGGCTGTGATAATGTAATAAATTCAGTATAATAAAAATTAAGAAATTTATCCTTCAATTGAAAATTTCTCCGTCTAAGTGTACTTTATAGCAAGATATTAAGTATACATTGCAATTTTGGTGAAATAGGCTACAGGCTATACACACTGTTGATTAGTCGAGACAGTTTCCAAGTATGCATATATTTTATTTTTGCAGTAATAACAACTTTATGTATGGTAGCTTCTGGTTTCCTATAATAAGAGTTTTTACAGATTTTGCCCACAACAATGGATACTTTCAGGGCAGCGATCCATTTGCCAGCATGACCGTGCCTCAGACGGAGAATAAGAAGTTGACAGATACCGACGTTTGTCACAGGTGACGATAGCTAGCACCACATTTGTGGCTGTGACTGGAGAAATGGGGCGTAAATGATTTTTTACCAAGTGTAGCTCCTGATCAAAAAACACACACAAGATAATAATGATCCACATGTATATTGCTTGTTAGAAGCTGATGGAATGACGAACAGTGCAGATCCTGATCAGACTGTGCATATGCACAGGCTGATCTGGATCTACACTGGTCACAAAACGGACAAACCACATTTCTCTAGTCATAGCCACATTTGAGGTAACTGCTATATTGTGTCTTCTTGAATGTTTGTTTCTCATGTGATTATCCGAAAACCATGTAAATAAGAATACATGCCGATTAAACTCGTCACCATTTCAGACATGTGCTTTAAAGTTACATGGCCACGCAGCAGGTTACACTGTACTACTACTTTTCATTTTCTGTCATGCCTTATATGAGCCATTTGTCTACCCACTAACGAGTTATTTTTAATTACGGCGTGTGTTAATTGGTGTTAAATCGCATTTTATATGCCGCGACCAGAAAGGGTATTTTCCGACCTCGTGCTATTTTTACCAACACGCGTCACGCGACACGGTCAATCATATCACATCTTTGACATGCGCAGTGAAGTATCGGAAGTTGAGAAGAAAAATCTCTGTTCGAGTCCAAATCTAAATCTACACGTAAATCTCTCTGTACTGCCTGTCCCTCAGACATTTCGCCTCATACAATTTCCGTCCTGGACATTTCGACATGTTGATATTCTTGTTTACATATTGGGAAGCCTACTGGCGCGCGTAGTATACTGTGCATGCGCACCGCAAGCCGTGATGTGAAAGTCGTCGTCCTCGCACATTATCAAAATAGACTGTTACCGCCGCGCGTCGCTAACAGTAAATTGATAATTAATACATGATTATATTTGTATAGCGGGCACTCGTAATTTTTAGATCTAGTGGAATAGTGACATAATTATACACTTATTTAATTCCTATAAAGAACATTTTGTGCCTACTGTGTGGGCATGTACCTTTAACTGGTCTCGAAACGATTTAAAAAAAAAATGGAATAAAAATGCTGTGATGCTTGCTTTGTTTCACGATTCTCATGTTCCGAAACATGTTTTTGTTTCAGTTAAAAGTATGAAAAAGTGTAAAACACAGATGCCTGTATTGTCCGGTCCCAGATCAGCCTGCTCATTCGCACAGTCTTATCACGGTCTACACTGTTTGCCATGCAGTCAGCAAAACAACCTGCCATGAGTCCAACAAGCAGTATAGATCCTTATCAGGCTGTTGAACTGTGCTAGCAGGCCAGCAGCCAGACTGGCCTCAAACACCATACACTCCATCTTTCCAGTCAAATTGTATCAACATACATGTACAGATCAGTAGCCGATTTCATCAAAGTTGCAAAGTATACTTATCTAGCAAAGTATACTTTGAGGGAGCAATCATTTATTTTTCCTGAAATGCATTATTTCATATAGAACTAACAACTGCATATATTTGATGATTAAAAGTATGCAGAATTATTATACTGAATTTATTACATTATCACAGCCAAATTGGCTGTGATAATGTAATAAATTCAGTGTAATAAAAATTAATAAATTTATCCTAAAATTTAAAATTTCTCCCTCAAAATATACTTTGCTAGGAAAGTATACTTTGCAATGTTGATGAACTAGGCTACAGGAGCCTGTAGCCTATTTCACCAACATTGCAAAGTATACTTATTTTAATAGCAAAGTATACTTTGAGGGAGAAATTTTCAATTTAAGGATAAATTTATTAATTTTTATTGTACTGAATTTATTACATTATCACAGCCATTTTGGCTGTGATAATGTAATAAATTCAGTATAATCATTTTGGGGAAAATAAATGGATACTCCCTCAAAGTATACTTTGCTATATAAGTATACTTTGCAATTTTGAAGAAATCGGCTACAGGAGCACGACTGGCCAATCACACAATAAGTCACATTTCTCGAGCCAATGTTGCTGGAGAAATTATGTTTTTGTCCCAATCCCCGCCCAATTTACAGTTGATATACCCAATTCTCCAGCCACTGCCCCAATTCCGTGCCCCAGTTTCGCGCTCCAATCGCAGTCACTGTGACATGTACAGGTCAGGGGCTAGACCAGCCAAAAACCCAGGTTGAAGTAACGGACCGAGGTCTATAAATACATTAAATATACCTAAAAGCATTAACAAGTGAAAAAAAATATATAGGAGTGAGTAAATAATTTTCTTTAGCTTATTTTCAACGTAAATATAGGCGGGAGTAAATAATTTATTTTTTTAGCTTATTTTATTTTCACTTATTAATGCTTTTAGGTATATTTAATGTATTTATTGACCTCAGTCCGTTACTTCAACCTGTGGACAAAAACACCATAAGCTCCATTTCTCCAACCAGTGTTGCTGGAGAAATGGGGCGTTTGGTGTTTTTACCCAATTGCCCCCGTCCCAATTACAGGGATGCCCAGGTGGCAATGAAGCAGCTGCTGGAGCTGCCTCGGGAGTCGACTACAGTGAGTCCCGCCGGTGGCCGGGTTCTCTACAAATGTCTCGTCTGTCTGAAACGATTCAGGGGAGTCAACTACCTCAAACTGCACATGCGCAACCACACCGGTAGGGGTACTCTGTCACCATTGGCTAAATTTATCGGGAATCCCTTATTAAATAGGGGTTTCCCAAGACAAATTGTATCAACATATATGTTATTGCGGTTATTGCGGTAAGCCAGTACAAGCATACTGACCCTAAATATAGGGACACCAGATATTTATATGCCTTTCCTAGAATGAATTGTGTCCAAATATTTAGGGTTATTTTGGAAGTTGATTTGGCCATAAAGGATGATTTTGTATTTTTAAATACTGGTATAAAAATTATGTTACTGTCGTGTTAGTTTTCCTTGTTTGGATTTGTCCATGAACGTCGTCTGTATTTAAGCATCATAATGAAATTGATCATCCTCATTTCCAGTAGCTTTTTACTTTGCATTCAATGGGAGTTTGATTATGCGCCCTATGCGATAGCAAGAAGAGTATATTGCGTTGCTCTTTAGGTTCCGTACATCTGTCCATCCGTACGTCCGTCCATGTACATTTACGTTGAAAAGAGTTTCTCCAACATGTAATATCTTCAATATTACGTGAACGATTGCTTCAATACTTGAACATTTGTCGCCATTAACACGACCTTGACCTTTGTCGTCTTCGAAATGTCGCTGAAACACTTAGCCATTTTGTTACGTCGAAACGTTTGTAAGAGTGCCAAGGAGCTACCGGTAGTTGTTGTCCAAACATGCCCGAATGCAGCATTTGGCTTTTGGATTGGATTTCGGTTGCTTTACAGCTGAAAGTCGAACCCCCTTTCTAAAAATGCTGGATGTACTTCCAAATATTGAATATTTTCCGACCTGTTAGTCGGATCATTACCAAACTTCATTAGCTTCCTCACATTGATGGCTATCCACCCGGTGTCATTCAGATGACCTGAATGCAGAGCTCCAGATAAGGTGTGTATTGGCATATTTTGCGCAATTATTTTAGCTGAATACACATTGATTATCAAAAATGTGAGTACATAATACGCACAGAAATGTGAAAATGTGCATTGAATTGAGTAGTGAAAATACTGTCATAAAGTTGAAAATTCACTTTAGTTGAGCTGTAATTGATTCAAATAAGTGAATGTTTAAATTTGTTATATTGTTTTATCATTTGTTCCCTATTTAGTAATGGAAGAAAATCAATAATCCATTTGTAAAAGTAAATTATTTTGAAATCAGGGGGTGCAGTACGCTTTAGACACAAAGCTTATCTGGAGCTTTGCTTAATGACATTGACCTGCATGTTAAAATTTTTGGATATACGTCCTAATGTTGAATATCCTCATCCGTTAGTCGGATCATTACCAACTTGATCAATAGCTTACTCACGTGTTACATTGACCTTGGTCACCTGGACGCCCATTTGTTTGTAGGTCTGCGACCACACAAGTGCACTCTGTGCGACAAGGCTTTCATCACGAAGGACACGTTGAACAAGCACATGAACGTGCATGTGGACGAGCGGCAGTTCAAGTGTGGCGAGTGCGGCAAACTCTTCAAGCGGTTGTCGCATGTACGGGAACATCTACGCATCCACTCTAGTACCCGCCCTTTCCAGTGTAGCGTGTGTGAGAAGGCATTCAAAACCAATGTAAGTGGGCGGGCCACCTGTTCATAACGTGTGACAAATGCCTATTAAATTCTTTTCCGCATTTGCTCTGAACATTTCATCAACTCGTCATTTACGGAATAATATTGTAAATTTTCTAAATATTTATCATGTCGCACATCTTTGGTACAAAATCACATGG
Organism: Conchocele bisecta; assembly: GCA_029237695.1. Lineage (NCBI taxonomy): Eukaryota > Metazoa > Mollusca > Bivalvia > Lucinida > Thyasiridae > Conchocele > Conchocele bisecta. The sequence continues at coordinate 81,888,820 of CM055267.1, read as the reverse complement.
CACGTCTCATTTGGTGGTTATTCAGTGACATAAACATCGCTAGATTTGCTGAATAGTGACCAGTGTAGGCCCTGATCAGTGTAGGCCACATCAGTTAAACTAAGGGTCACATTTGTTGGAAGCTGCTCAATCTAGTGGAGCATGTGTCCGGTTGCTTTTAACCCTTCGACCGCTACACACAACAATTGTTGTCTGCTGTTGCTTTTATATCTTGTCTTATTTCTCAATAAAAACATGATTTGACAGCACTTCAGAATCATTTCCAATGGAAATGATTCTGAAGTGCTGCCAAAGCATGTTGTAAATTATTCTAAAGTGCTCTCAAAGCATGTTTTTGATGATAAAAATGGAAAACAGAAAATAAACAGCAGACGACAAAAAATTAAGATAGCGCTTTAAGGGTTAAAACAGAAATTAAAAAAATTAGACAACAAAATTTAATTCACCCTTTCGGGGGTGATTCATATGTTCTGCTCGTAATTTGTGGCATTCATCTTCCCAACATATGATGAAAATTCACCCCTATTCCTGCACTTTCCATGTAACCTGTCACTATTGAAAATAAGAATCAGCGGACGAAAACATTTCATTTAAAGCAATTGTTATTATTCAATGAAAGTAAAGGTGTCATCGATTGAAACTTTCAGCTCGATATACAGCTGAATCTCGTTATCTCGATATTGTTTATCTCGATATACCTGCTTATCTCGATATACGTCCCAGGTCCCGGCATAAGTCCGCTCGATATCGGATATGTCGATATATCGGTTTAGTCAAAGTGGAAATCGAGTCCCGATAGTCCTTCACATTTGTATTCTGATATTTTGATGCAAAAATTAAGTGCCCGGCGCTGCCAAGTCTGAATCAGCGCGATTATCTCGGGTAAGTTTCACACGTCTATAGAAACCAAAGATACCGCCACCGCTAACATGTGTTTAAAGTTGCATGACCAGTTCAAGCAGTTCACTTAAAACCATAATTAATCAATTAAACTTAATGTGATATCAAATCTCTTTTAACAGAAAAATTAATTAAGCGGTGTAGCAATAAGTAAATCGTCTGTTAATTACGAAAACAGCTTTAAATAAACTCGAGCCGCGATTTATGAAAACCCGGAAATAAAGTAGAGGCATTTCTGAAGCGATTTTGTTCGGATTTTTTTCCGATAAATTTGGTGAATTGTTATCTCGAAGTTTGGATATGTCGATATATTTTCATCAGTCCATTCGACTTTCAGATAACGAGAATGACCTGTATTGAAACTAAAATATTGACAATATATTGATTTGTTACATAAAAATATAGTTTCACTTACAAGACGGTATGCGGACTATTTAATACTATTTAATACTATTTCTCATCAGGATCTGCACTATTTACAAGTAGTTTTCATATTTTTAAGAAAAAATAACGCTCACTTCTTATAAATGGACTAGTCTGAAAATTATTTTGTGAAACCACCGTCCATTTCAGTTATTTCTGGTTGAAAGGGTTAATATGTGGGATGTTACTATTGCCAGAATGCATTGAAAGTGTTTTAATATGAGACAGGACGTGTGATTTTGTACATGAAAAATATTTACAGAATTTAAAATATTTTCCATAAATGACACTGAAAGTTAACGATTAAGATTGCGTAAACAATTGATGTCATTTACAGAAAATATCTCAGTTTCTGTAAATATATTTCATGAAAAATTGCACATGTACAAAATCACACGTCGTGTCTCATAATGTGGGGTGTTAACGTTACCAGTTTTAATCCAGCATTTCAAGAGTTATTCACATGCTAATATGTGATATTACTCTACCCAGAATGCACTGAAAGTGCACATACGTACCCACACGGACGTCTTCCCATACGAGTGTAACTTCTGCCATCGCCGGTTCCGTGAGCGCGGGTCTATCCAGCGGCACACACGCATCCATACTGGAGATAAGCCCTACGAGTGTCGCCTCTGTGGGCGCCGCTTCGCCGAGCACGGCACACTGAGTCGCCACCTCAAAGCTAAAGGTAATCATGCCATAGACCACCCATCCGCTTGAAGTCAAATTTCTTTGATTGGCTTGACATTTCATATTCTTATTTGTCATCATCCATATTTTCATTCTATGGCCCTCCCATGCAGCGTTCATGCTCAAATAGCTTAGCCAAACACTTTAACGCAAAGTTATGTTAAACATAACAATATGGAACTCTTCTTTGACATTCTTTTTTATTTTCTTTTCCTCCGTTTTTAGGGTCCAGTATGCCTGCTAGAATATCATTTTACAAACATAATCTGTAAACGTTGTATTGATTTGTTAGAAAACATTGCTTCTGTGGTGTTGCCTCATTTGTTGTTGTAAGAAAAGTAATATTGCAAATCATATAAACATTGCCTTGGAGCGCTTTGATAGCTGAATTACATTGAAACATCTCTAAACCGGACACCCTGGAAGGTCCAGTTAAGTGAGGCTCACTGTAATACATCCCCTGGACAATTAGGTCATATTGCCCACCTTTCTTGTCGGGATCGTGTAACATTTTATTCCATCTCTGGCTAATACAGCTAATGGAAAATTACATCCCTATTTCCTGCCTCGTTGTCAGGATTCTTCGCAAAAACGACAGAAGTTTCGGCCGAAGTACCGAGACCACCAAATGCAGCTTAACAAGACGCATTTGATGCGCCATATTTCATCAAAATCCGTTACATAATAAAGGACAAAATAAAAGAATACGTTCTTTGAATCGGAGGGCTTCTGGAAGTTTCAGTACTTGTTGTTGTCACCACGTGATCATACACCTCGACTCAGATACCTAAGTTACAATGGAACTTCTCTAAACCGAACACCCTGGGAGGTCCCCAGGGTGTCCAGTTTAGAGAAGTTTCATTGTAATGCATCAAGTTGATCAACTATCCTTGTTGTAAGTGAAATAAATATTAAGTCCCTATTTCCCACTTTTTTTCCAGTGTCGTGTAAGCAGCAGACGCCGGATGAGCAGGCGGGCGGGGAGGGTGGGGACGTGCTGGAATACCCAACCGTGCTCGCGGAGTTCTCCTCCGTAGTGGCTGACACCCAGCAGTACATCGTGCCCCAGCCGGGAGCATCCACTCTCGTGGAGCAGGTCGACGATGAAGCTCAGCAGGTAATGTTGCCCACCCTATGACGATAATGGACTGCCAGCTGATAAATTTATTGCTAATACAGGTAACGGACAAATTTTGTTTTTGATGGTTATTAATTTCATTGTATTTTAATATTTTTTATTATATTTATATTAATTCACCAGGCCGCAGAGTTGGATGGTTATTAATTGTATCCCCCTGACTATGGATTTGACAGCGGGCCGCGTCCGCCTCAGACACTTCTTGTCCGGAGCATAACTCGAACACCCTTTGGAATATTTTCATGAAACTTCAAGCCCTGTGCAGGCACCGGGGCGGGATCAACTGATCCTGAGAATAGTGCTGCAGTAGCCATTGCTTGTCGTAAAAGGCGACTAAACTGGCTTAACGATTGGGTTCATACTTTCCGGAACCCACTATACCGGATTTGGCCCTCATGTGCATTTTTGGCTTTCTTGTATGTGAGAGTTGAGTCGGGCTATGCCCCATATATAAAAGTAAGATTAGCGCTAATCCTATTACTTTTAGGGGATTGGATAAATGATGCTGGTGTGGCGAGGGCCTGGCACCAGATCAGGTTGTTCTAATTTCAGGACTGAATATATATTTTGATTGTAAATATTGAGTTCTGAAGTTGGGATTTACCCCCCTTGGACAGGTGGATACGGGACTCGACCCCGTTGACCCGTCTGCGTGTAGACTCCCTGAGGCTTGTACCTCTATGTCAGAAAAGCGGACGTTAAACCCTATTCACTCACTCACTCACTTCATGAAACTTCACACATGCATAGACCACGACCCGAAGGTGTGTCGCGCACAAGAATGACAACTCTTGCGTAGCTAATTTTTTAGTTATCTCCATTTTTTGTTTCTCGCACTGATTTCGTGTCCGGAGCATAACTCCACCACCCTTTGGAATATTTTCATGAAATTTCACACATGCATAGACCACGACCCGAAGGTGTGTCGCGCACAAGAATGACAACTCTTGCCTATCTAATTTTTGAGTTATCTCCCTTTTTTGTTTCGCGCACTGATTGACCATAACTCGACCACCCTTTGGAATATTTTTATGAAACTTCACACATTCAATTAGACCACGAACTGAAGGTGTGTCGTGCACAAGAATGACAACTCTTGCATAGCTAATTTTTTAGTTATCTCCCTTTTTTGTTTTCGCGCACTGATTTCCTGTCCGGAGCATAACTCGACCACCCTTTGGAATATTTTCATGAAACTTCACACATGCATAGACCACGACCCGGAGGTGTGTCGCGCACAAGAATGACAACTCTTGCGTAGCTAATATTTGAGTTATCTCCCTTTTTTGTTTTGCGCACTCTACAAACTGGACAATAATGCATGAAGACCCGTTTTCTCGTCTGCTCTGTACACCTTTTCTCGTGTGCTCTGTACACCTTACCTGTAGAGAGAACAATAGAGACTGGGAGAACCATTCACCTGTGCATGTGCTAGCATGTGCAAATGTCCAGTCTTGACCAGTCTTGACCAGTCTGACCACAGGTAATTTATACAGGTAAATTACTACATTGGATATTACATTTCCGTAAACTGTGTTGAAAATATTGTGGCATTATGTGGACCTGTGCAGATATATGTAGATAAATATAGGACTATTAAAAAGAAAAATCTGGGCTCCAGTAGCAAGCATTATTATTTTTAATTTTTAAACTTTTTTTTCCATTTTTTTTTTCAAATTCTTTTTAAATTTTTGTCTAGTAGCATAAGGTCGTAAGTGCTACAGACAGACTATTATCATATAATAAAACAATTATTGACTAGTGAGCCATAGAATATAATCTGATATTCCATGGCTCACTGGTCAATAATTGTATAATATGTTCGGGCCAGTGAAAATTGCTTTCGGGCCCAGGCCCGAGGTCAAGGCGGGACAAGGCGAGGCATTTGATTCCGCGGAATTCTTGTTTACTTATCTCCCTTTGTTGGTTCATGCTCTGATTTTGTATCCAGAGCATAACTCGAACACCCTTTGGAATATTTTTATGCCCCACCACGATAGTGGAGGGGGCATTTAGTGTTACCCTTGTCCGTGCGTGCGTCCGTCCGTCCGCACACACGAATGGGTACTTGTTGTAAGCGTACGGGGATCTTATTGGGTAGGGTTAGGATAGTGTTGGGTACTCTTGTTGGGTATTTTTATACAGTAAAAATCCAACAAGTATTCATTCGTAGGAACGTGCGTCCCGTCCTCCCGTCCGTCCGTCACAAAACTTTAACACTCGGGTAAATGTCTCATAATTTCTTCATCCTTCGACCGATCTGCTTCATATTTCATATACACATTGCTCTGATGGTTCACTACCGCCCTGTGCCAAATCCACGTTCGTCCTGCCCCCGCCCCCGCCAAACCCAGGGTCAAGGTCACATACTTGGTGCTTCAAAAAATTTAACGCTCAGGTTAATATCTTATTATTTCTGTTTTCTTTCACGGATCAGCTTCATATTTCATATACACATTGCTCTAATGGTCCTCTACCGCCCTGTGCCAAATCCACGTTCGTCCTGCCCCCGCCAAGCCCAGGGTCAAGGTTACATACTTGGTGCTTCAAAAACTTTAACGCTCAGGTAAATATCTTATAATTTCTGTTTTCTTTCACGGATCAGCTTCATATTTCATATACACATTGCTCTAATGGTCCTCTACCGCCCTGTGCCAAATCCACGTTCGTCCTGCCCCCGCCAAGCACAGGGTCAAGGTCACATACTTAGTGCTTCAAAAACTTTAACGCTCGGGTAAATATCTTATAATTTCTGTTTTCTTTCATAGATCATCTTCATATTTCATATACGCATTGCTCTAATGGTCCTCTACTGCCCTGTGCCAAATCCACGTTCGTCCTGCCCCCGCCAAGCCCAGGGTCAAGGTCACATACTTGGTGCTTCAAAAACTTTAACGCTCAGGTAAATATCTTATAATTTTTCTTTCCATTCACGGATCAACTTCATATTTCATATACGCGTTGCTCTAATGGTCCTCTACTGCCCTGTGCCAAATCCACGTTCGTCCTGCCCCCGCCAAGCCCAGGGTTAACATCACATACTCACTCACTCACTCAAAAACTTTAACGCTCAGGTAAATATCTTATAATTTCTGTTTTCTTTCACGGATCAGCTTCATATTTCATATATGCATTGCTCTAATGGTCCTCTACCGCCCTGTGCCAAATCCACGTTCGTCCTGCCCCCGCCAAGCCCAGGGTCAAGGTCACATACTTGGTGCTTCAAAAACTTTAACGCTCAGGTAAAAGAAAATTTTGACTTGGAATTTGGCCTCATTTATTATCAAAGCGATATGTGGGACATCCGTGTTCTATGAACACATTTTCTAGTTTATTAAACTGCACACATGCATAGAAGACGACTCAAAGGTGTGTCGCACGTAAGAATGACAACTCTTGCGTCGTTAATTTCTTAGTTATCTCCCTTTGTTGTTTTGTGCACTGATTTCGTGTCCGGAGCATAACTCGAACACCCTTTGGAATATCTTCATGAAACTTCACACATGCATAGACCACGACCCTAAAGGTGTGTCACGCAAGAATGACAACTCTTGCATCACTAATTTTTTAGTTATCTCCCTTTGTTTTTTCCGTCACTGATTTTGTCTCCGGAGCATAACTCGAACACCCTTTTTTCAAACTACTTGTGTATCTGGGGAGGGGGATACACATGCGCTTGTCGACAAGCGTCCATTTCTAGTTAATTTAATTTTACTTAGATTAATTTGCCAGGCAGCAGAGTTTGATGCCTATGCTTTTCATTGTATTTTATCAGTTTATTTATATTTATATTAATTTGCCAGGCCGCAGAGTTTGTGGTCGTACAGACGGATGGAGAAGGGGACGAGTTCCAGAACCTGGAGATTATAACTGACGACGGAGACGGCACACCACTGGTCGAGGGAGTACAGGTCACTGACGACTATATCGTCATCACAGGTGCGAGTCTACAATAGCATATGTGGCTGTGACTGGAGAAATGGGGCTTATCATGGGATTTGTGACCAGTGTAGATCCTGATCAATAGCACACTCCTGTAGCCTGATAACAATCTATGTTTATCTATCTTTAGAAGCGTGATGTCTGTTTCATTGATGGAATGGCGAACAGTGCAGATCTTGATCAGACTGTGCGGATGCACAGGCTGATCTGGATATGCACTGGTCGCAAAACCCATAAACCCCATTTCTCCAATCACAACCACATATTATTAGCATATCATAGAAAATTAAAGACTATTTTGCCAAAATTTCCGTAAATGACATCTAAAGTTGTTCATTGTTCAGATTTCTGAATACTATATATCATCAACATTTAACAACATGATCTTAGTGTAATACCGAGTAATCTTTGCCGGTTTACCACTTGATGATGATCTAAATCTAAACTGGGGCCCGTTTCACTAAACTTTGTACGACTAAAATGTTCGTAAGTGCAAAATTATGATAGTCTGTAAATCATATAAAATGTCACATTAACAATATTTTCTTGTAAACAATTATTGGATTTACAATTATTGAGCATAGGCTGCATATGCAGCCTATGCTCAATAAATGTAAATCCATCAATTGAAATTTCCGGACGATCCAAAATATGCACTTACAAACATTTTAGTCGTACAAAGTTTAGTGAAACGGCCCCCAGGTTACTAGCTTACGGTAGTCATCAAAAATGTTTATGAACCATTTATGCATTATTTGTCTATTTAGTTTTGCATACTTTACACTAATATTGTAATATTACTTAAACCCAGCATATTATTTAAATCCAGCTTCGGCCTTAAATGACATTAGCTGTTGATAAGCCGTCAAACACCAACAAAGAAACGAACAAACTTAAATCCAGCACATTGTCTGCCAAAATCTGTTTAACCATTAGAATGCTTGGAAAGAAAATTGTTGTCTGCTGTTGTTTTATTGTTTGCCTTTTTTTTTCTAAAGAAAACATGCTTTGACAGCACTTTTTTTTTTTATCTCATTTCCATTGAAAATGATTCTAAAGTCAAATCATGTTTTTTGATGAGAAAAATGAAAAATAAAATGTAAACAGCGGACGCAAACATTTATTTAAGCAGTATAATGATTAAATTGATTCTCCATTGATTTCAGACCCAAATGGCGAAGGAATGCGGGTTGTAAACAGTCTCACGGGGGAAACGGTTGCCATGGTACCCATCACCAATGGAGAGTCGACCGACGAAGTACAGACAGTCACGATTCATAACACACAGCTCCCTGGGACGTCGGGGGAAATCAGCATTGTGGTGGACGATGACATGATGGACATGGGTAATTCCGAACCGGGTAGCTCAAGTATAATGGAAACTCCGTTAGAAACAGAACATCCCCAGGATAACAAGATTGATGATGTGTCTGGTGAAGTGACTGGCGATGGTGCTATGATTGAGAACTCGTGATGTGGAAATTACATGTGGATGGGACTGGAGAATTGGGCTTATGGCTTTTATGGTCGGTGCAGGTCCTCATTTGATAGGTGAAATTATGTTGCCTGATAAGGGTCTATACTGTTTGTCAATAGTTGCGGGTATCTCAATGACTGCATGCTGACCAGTCTGGTCTGGGTCTACACCGATCGCACAGGCAATAAGCCCCATTTTTCCAGTCAGAGCCACAAATTTGTGATATGCGTTTGTTTGTTTATTTGTGTTTAACAGCCTATGAACAGCTAAGGTCATGTAAGGCCGGGCCAATGGGTTCGGTGCCGTATTTAACCTGCTGCATTGGGTGGAAAATCCCAAAATCAGAACGGAAAATTTACATCGAGATAAAATACAGCCCTGAAATTAGAATAACCTGACCTGGTGCCAGGTCAATACCACACCAAAGTCACTTTGCCTCGTCCTCTAAAAGTAATAGGATTAGGAACAAGGGGTATAACCAGATTTAACCCTCACACACACAAGTATACCAAAGACGTACCTGAGGGCCAAACCATTTCTCCGTTCGAATCCTATCGTTAAATTACCCATCACATGCTCCCACCTGCCACCCACTTGTGACATGTGATAAAAGGAGTCATTAGTTGCCTTGTAAGGTTTACAAATACTATGGGCAATAAATCCAGTATTTCAAATTGGTTTACCAGGCGATTGACCAATTACATTGACCAGTGGAATAAAGGTTTGACCCTTTATTTGACCTGAGATCCTTTCCCTTCTAGGAGTTTCATTTTTAGACACGTAGCATTTGCAACATTGTAGCTATTGGCCGTTTCAATAGTGAATTCTTATTTTATTATAGGAATGAATGGCCTTTTTGTGCAATTTATCGGGGTATAAACTTGGAAAAGTCTCGGGAATACTGGACGAGGCCTTCCGGCCTTCGTCCAGTATTCCCGCGACTTTTCCAAGTTTATATCCCCGATAAATTCCACAAAAAGGCCATTCATTCCTTATAATTCCAGTATTTTAAATAAATTCACGGTTACGGAAAGTAGTTCGGCGTGGGAGTTTACTGGGATATAAATCTTGGACAGAGACTTGCTACGGGCCAATCAAATGTTAGGGAATTGTGTAAATATTTTTGTGCTGGAATTATCTGATTGTCTCCTTCCTTGTTCTCGAGAAAACCTGTCTTGGCAGCACCATGTGCTGCCATAACAGAAAATTTATCACATGAACAAAGAAGCACACAACACTGTTTGTTTCCAGCAGATTTAGGGGTCCATATGTTCTTCAACATAAAATAGCTCCATGTTAATTTTCAGAATAATCATTAACAAATGATTTGAATATTCATGAACTGTGTAGATCCAGATTAGATGGCTCTTTATGTGCCGGCTCATCTGGATCTACACAGTTAAAAAAATCATTTGAATATTCATGAACTGTGTAGATCCAGATGAGATGGCTCTTTATGTGCCGGCTTATCTGGATCACACAGTTTGCGCATATTGACATTATGAATTTAGTGTTGAAAGTGTTAATGGGTAAAATCTTCAGAAATTGTTTTGCAATAAAAAGAATGTACCCACCAATGTAAGGCTTGCTGAAACCACAGGTGGAAGACTCGGACCTATGACACCAAAAGAATGCCTATTAAAAAAATCCCATTACCCCACCCACTTGGTCTCGTACACTACCATCTTCTATTTATAAATAGAAGATGGTAGTGACAAGTGGGTGGGGTAATGGGATTTTTTTTAATAGGCATTTTTTTGGTGTCATAGGTCCGAGTCTTCCACCTGTGGCTCAAACTGCACATTTGACTCATGTGCACGCTGATCTGGTGGCCATTTCATTAAAACTTCATACAACTAAAATGTAAGTGCAAATTTAGGATAGTCTGGAAATTTCAATTGATGGATTACATTTATTGATGTTCAATAAATGTGAATCCAATAATTGTTTACAAGAAAATATTGTTAATGTGAAATTTACAGACTATGTATATGCAGCCTATGCTCAATAAATTAAATCCATTAATTGTTTACAAGAAAACATTGTTAATGAGAAATCATAATTTTGCTCTTACAAATATGTTAGTCGTACAAAATTTAGTGAAACGGCCCCCAGGATCTATAGTGATTGTTAGAAGCTGGAAGTGTGTTTTATTAAATAGTCAGTAGCAAACAGTGCAGGCCATGTTCAGACTGTGTTTTAGTGCAGGCTGATCTGGGTCTGCATTGGTCAAAGGACATAAACTTCTATTTCTAAGAAAACATTGTTAATATGAAATTTACAGACTATCGTAATTTTGCACTTACGACAATTTTAGTCATACAAAATTTAGCGAAATGGGTCCCAGGTTTTTCACTGATTTAATTGAGGAAAATGCTGAATTTGATCAGACTGCAAAGATCATATTCTCCAGAATCGCAGTCACATATTTGCATAACATGTTGATATTTATTAAAAATGAAATTTGTTCTTAAATTGTGTTTGTTCTTTTAATGTTTAATAGTGGGGCCAGCTGACAAAAGTTACCTTACAATGTCTGAGCGAAGCTGGCCCATTCATACAGTATGAATGGGGGACGGGTGGTGGCTGAGAGGTTAGAGCACTGGACTTGAATACTAGAGGTTTTTGCTTCAAACCTCGTCTTAAGCATCAAAAATACTTTCATAGTATTTCCATCCTATTGGTCTGTAACATGAGACTTGAAATCGAGGTCCCATCCCTAAATTACCTTAGTTGCTGCTGGCATGTTAAATAGTGAGTGGTCCTGTACTTTTTCATACATTATTATAACGGGCTTGTCATTCACTCGAGGAGACAGTGCTCACTACTGCAGTAAATTTATAAATATTCATTATACTGGATTTATTACGTTATCACAGCCATTTTGGCTGTGATAATGTAATAAATTCAGTATAATAATTCTGCATACTTTTAATCATCAAAGATATGCAGTCGTTAGTTCTATATGAAATAATGCATTTTGGGAAAAATAAATGATTACTCCCTCAAAACATACTGTACTAGATAAGTACTATACTTTGCAATGTTTGTGAAATCGGCTACAGGTTGTAACACAATTTGATCCTGACATAATTCTGTGTGTGTCAGTGAAATAGAAAACATACATATAAAATGGAACCTCTCTAAACCGGATGCAAAGCATGCCTCAATTTCACTGTCATATTCTCTGATGATGATGTTTGTTCATCATTGCAAAGCACACAGACATGTGCTCACATTACTGAATTACAGTGAAATCTTATCGGACACTCTGGGTACTTCCCAGGGTGTCTGGTTTAGAGAGGTTTCCCTGCATAATAGTTCCCGTCTTGTGCTCTACTCTGAACTGTACCTTAGCAATAAATCCATCCTAGTATCTTAGCGTTGAATTGTACTGGGATTCATACCTGAGGCCATGCGATCCAATGTTCGGTAGTTAGGGTACCTGGCACCAGATAACGACACTGCCTTTCAGTGCTGAATGTTTCTATTGTAAGTTCAGTGCTGTTTGTGCGGTGTCCCACCATACAGATACATTCCCTTTCATATGTGACCTTCCTGTTGAATGGGTGGGGGATTTGGTCGGGTGAACGTGACGGTGTAAATTAACAGTATGGGTTCCTCCTTATAGGATGCCTCGTGCAGGCACCGGGGCGGGATCAACTGATACTGAGAATAGTGCTGCAGTAGCCATTGCTTGTCGTAAAAGGCGACTAAACTGGCTTAACGATTGGGTTCATACTTTCCGGAACCCACTATACCGGATTTGGCCCTCATGTACATTTTTTGTATGTGAGAGTTGAGTCAGGCTATGCCCCATATATAAAAGTAAGATTAGCGCTAATCCTATTACTTTTAGGGGATGGGATAAATGATGCTGGTGTGGCGAGGGCCTGGCACCAGATCAGGTTGTTCTAATTTCAGGACTGAATATATATTTTGATTGTAAATATTGAGTTCTGAAGTTGGGATTTACCCCCCTCGGACAGGTGGATACGGGACCCGTCTGCGTGTAGACTCCCTGAGGCTTGTACCTCTATGTCAGAAAAGCGGACGTTAAACCCTATTCACTCACTCACTCACTGTGCGTCTGTGCGTCCGTCAGAAATCTGTGTTAAAGTTTTTAAATACCTTATATCTCTGCAGTACTAAGTCACATTGACTTGAAACTTCATATGCTTATTGGTCATCATCCATGTATTCATGCTGTGTCCCACTCATGTGGCCCCTGTGCCCAAGGTCAAGGTCAAATGCCTCGGCGGACTCGACATGCGGGCCGCGGCCATCTGGTCTTATTTCTCTCTGTAAATATGTCTTGGAATTTCATTAGAAATTCTATGAAACTCCAAGACATATTCATGATATTTACAGGGTGAAATAAACTAAATACATGTATAATGAATTGTCGTCTGCTGTTTTTTAACTATTTATAACCCACAAAATACCCAGCATGCAAAGAGTTGATATATATCCTTTAGCTGACGACAGGATGGATACTTCACTAAGTGTCAAACAATTGACCCTGATCAAACTGCTTCTCAGGCTGATCTGGAATTTGCTGTGTGCAAATGACACAAGGTCGCTTTTATCAGCTGGGATGGGGTTATTTAACAGGACAACATAATTTATAAATGTTGTTTCAACACAGTGGCTATTAACCCTTAGAATGGGTAGGAAATGTAAATTGTCGTCTGCTGTTGTTTCATATGTTGTCTTCTTTCTCATGGTTTGCAGCACTTTAGAATCATTTCAATTGGAAATGATTCTAAAGTGTTGTCAAAACATGTTTTTGGTGAAGAAAATGAAAAAAATAAACAGCAGACAACAAAATTCAATTCAGCTTTAAAATCGATTTTACCATTGTTGTAGGTGGCAAGATTTTATCTGTGTCAAGGACAGATTAACATTGACAGTTTCAGTGTCATGCTTACTGCATTTTTCATATGATACAAGTACATGTACACACAGTTGTGTTATTGTAAAATAAGCAGCGCCATGAGCGAGATTAAAGCCCTACCTACCATCATTCCATATGAGGAGATATTAGAGGCTCGGGAGAGGATACAGGGGACAGTGATAAGAATACCCCTGATACCACTGAATGTGGAATGGCCAGACGGGAAGGTGAGATGTCTGAACTTTCAATGCGGGAAGCTAATATTGCCGTCTGCTATTTTATTATCTCATCACGCAGCAAAAATGGGATAAAGGGATGCAAAAGTCGTCCATCCGTCTGTCCTTCTGTACGTCACATTTTCCATTCTGTAATAAATTCTTTATTGTGTGACCGATTGGCTTCAAAGTTCATGTACATGTTTATTACCATTCATATTTTCATTCCACACCCTACTCATGCTCCCTTGTGCCCAAGGTCAAATAATTTTGAAATTTCATATTCAGTAGATTTTAACATTCAGTATAGATGTGTGCACATTTCTCCATTCTCCTATAACTTCCTTAGTATATGACTGATTGGCTTCAAATTTCATGTACATATTTAGTATCATCCATATTTTCATTACCCACACCACCCATGTTCCCCTTATGGCCAAGGTCATCAAGGTTATCTAACTTTGAAATTTCATATTCTGTAGATTTTCACATTCAGTAGATGTGTGCGCGTTTCTCCATACTCCTATAACTTCTTTAGTGTATGACCGAGCAAGACTGAGCACAGCTCAGACGCGACCAATCAAACTTCCTGATATCCGAGAGTGGCAGACTCAATTCTAATGAAATTCCAAAACATTCATTATATTTACAGGGAGAAATAAAAGAAAATATAATCAATTATCGACTATTTTTTAACTATTAATTTCCCACACGTTTCCCAGCATGCAAATAGTACTGATTTTTCAGATATACCTGAAGCTAGAAAACCTTCAGCCAATCGGCAGCTTCAAGCTGCGAGGAGCCAGCAATGCTATTGGCTGCCTGCCGAAGTCCTGCCTCCAAAGGGGCGTGTACACAGCCAGTGCTGGCAACTTCGCACAAGGACTCACCTATGTTGCCAAGCAGGCTGGGATACCCTGTGATGTGTTTGTGCCTGACCATGCTCCGGAGAGTAAGGTGACTGCGGTACAGAAACTGGGGGCCCGTGTACACAAGGTGACCTTCGACCAGTGGTGGGAGGTGGTGAAGACCCATAATGGTCCCGGTATGGAAGGAAAGTTTATACACCCGGTGTCGGATACCACGGTTATTGCTGGTGAGTTAGTTTACCATTCACAAATGTATACATGTATATTGAATATTAGCACCACATATTAGAATTTTCATTCTCTTTCAACGTTCCGTCAAACATGTTTTTATTCAAAGAAAAACAAGAAATCGTTAACACTGATGGAGAATGTACCCCTCAAATTTGACCTTGAGCAAATGGGTGGTCTATAGAATGAAAATATGGATGAAGACAAGTATATCAAGTTTCAAGTCAATCCAACTTGTGCCAGCAGAGATAGACAAACACTTTAATGCCCAGTCTCGGACAGATGGACAGACAGATGGATGGATGAACAGGGTGGCAGCTATATATGTATCCCGAAATAATTGTTGTTGTACATAAAAACAACAGGCAGTGTTGTATGGGTGATTATATGGTAATTTGCGGCAATGAAACAACCAGGTCACCTAACAGTAAAGATAATAGCTTGTTCCGTCATATTTAATGTATTAACATACATCATGTACATTGCAGGCAATGGAACAATCGGCGTTGAGATACATGAAGATTTACCAGAAGTGGATGCTGTTGTAGTTCCTTACGGTGGTGGCGCATTGAGCTCTGGCATTGCATCCGCTCTCAGACATCTCACCCCGAACTGCAAGGTTTATGCCAGTGAAGTGGAGACGGCCGCCCCATTGTCTGCTTCAATAAAGGCGGGAAAACCTGACGTCTGCTCATATAAAACCTCATTTGTGGATGGGATTGGTGGTAAATCGGTCTTGGAAGAAATGTGGCCACTTGTGAATAATCTCATTTCTGATTCGCTTGTTGTGAGTCTGAGGGAAGTAGCAGACTCTGTGAAGCTATTGGTCGAGAGGAATCATGTGATCGCTGAAGGGGCGGGGGCTAGTTCGGTGGCTGCAGCGTTGACAGGGAAGGCAGGAAAGGGCAACATAGTGTGTGTAGTGTCCGGTGGCAACATCAACACATCCACACTGGTGCAAATTCTCCAAGGGCAGATTCCAGAATAGACATCATGGAATAGAGCGAACAACAGAACCACAGACTGATGGTGATATGAACAAGTTTGCTGTTTGTGACATCAAAACATATTTTTACACAGGGGTCTATTGCAGTAACCCTTTCAACACCACAGGCCCCTCTATCCCAATGCTTGCAAACAGCATAGATCTAAATGAGCCGGCTCGGAACAATCCGTTTCATCACGACATGCACAATTTGTGGAAATTTTCTTAATTTTGATAAAATTCCACCTTTTCTGATACATGTACATGTATGTAGTTTGAAAATTACAATGAAATATTAAATTCCGGTTACTTCGGGTGAAAGGGTTAAATATGCATATATATTATATAGCAACATGTAAATAAATATACATGTATTGTGAAATATAATACTAGTGTAAAATTTGTTATAAAACCTCACAGGTTGAAGTTAATTTTGAATGTTCAGTTCATCATCATTCCCCATACATGTACACCTAATATATAGAGAAGTTTGTAAGTTTTATGAATGACTTATGGTATGGTAATGTTAAATAGCATTAGAAAGACATTGGAGGTGTATTCAATATGTGTGACTTACCACAACAAACATTATTAGGGGCCCCGCCGAGAATCGGTGGCGCCCTATAGATTTCTCCCTGTCCGTTCATCCGTCCGTTATGTTTTGTCAAATCACCTATAATTTCTGTTTGCCTTCAGCTAATATCTTCATATTGCACACATGCATTACATAGTAACGATATATCCTTCCACATTAAAACAATTACCCTTGCTACTGATTGTATGTCCGTCCGTCTGTCGGTTTATTTTTTGTATTAAGTTTTTGTAAGAGTTTCTCAAATCATCTATAATTTCTGTTTGCCTTCAGCTAATATCTTCCTATTGCACACATACATTACTTTGTAACGATACATCCTTGCACATTAATACAATTACCCTCGCTACTGATCGTACTTCCGTCCATTCATATTGCACACATGCCTTAGTTGAGTAACGATGCCTGTAAGGCTGTAAGGGTGTGGGTGGGGTAACGTTTTCCAAATGAGTCAAATATTGGGCCCTAGGTCCGAGTCTTCCACCTGTGATGCATCCTTCTACATTGATACAACTACTTTCCCTACTTATCATATGTCTGTCGGTCTGTGCCCTAAGTGCGTCGACAGACCACATTTTCTAGTTCACTTTGTGACCAAATCAATATGTACATGCACGTAACACCTCACTGTTCAATATGGAGTTGAGCAAACATTCCTGACCTAAAAAAAATTCTAGATCCATATCAGGCTGTGACTGGAGAAATTGGGCTTGTTCGATTTGTGACCTGTGTAGATCCTGATCAAATAGCAAACTCCTGTAGCCTGATAACAATATATATTGCTTTTTAGAAGCGTGACAGGTGTTTCATTGACGGAATGACAAACAGTGCAGATCCTGACGCATAGGCTGATCTGGATCTACACTGGTTGCAAAATCCATTTCTCCAGTCACAATTTGGTTGTAACCAATTACATACAGTAGTACTTTGGGCATATTTTGATATTGGTATTACAACTAAGAATCATGTTTAGCCACAAACTGTTAAAAACTATTTTCTCAGTATTCAAATGTTTTGAATATTATTGATAAACTGGTACTAATGTCTGTACGTACATGGAGTATCGCTATATCCCCTCCTGCCAATCAATGAGAGGATTATATAAATAGACATTATGTTTGTAAAACATGGATACTAGTATGCCCCCATGAGATACTGGACCCTAACTAGAGATTGTGCGTAAAAAAAGAAAACTTTAAATGTATTTAATGTGTTTCAGCACAATTTTGAAGGTCACAAAGGTTAAGGTCGTGGTGGTATGATTGTGTCGCACATGTTCAGATGAATGAACTGCCAAATATTAAAGCAATCCTTCAATATTGAAGATATTACATGATGGAGAAACTCTTGCGAGTGTGTGACAATTGTTCAGGTGATTCAAGTGCCTAAGTATTGAAGCAATCTTTCGCGTAATTTTGAAGATATTACATGTCGGAGAAACTCTAAAAAAATTTGACGTAAATGTATACGGACGGACGTACAGAATCTCAAAAGCAACGCAATATGCCCCCATTGCTACCATATAGTGGACATAAATAGAGAATAGTAGGTTAGTGCCGTGAATGGGAAAAAATATCTGGCAAGGCTCAGGAAACGGGATGGGCGAGGCTCTGCCGAGCACATCACGTTTCCGTGCCGCGCCAGATATTTTTTCCCATTCATGGCACTAACCTACTATTCTATTTATCCCGTCAACACCTACAAATGGCTGTAAAATGCAAAAATAGTATCGACTGGATATCAAAAATGTTTCACGGCACCGTGTTTCACGGCACATACGCACTGTGTTGACGGGATAATAAATGTTATCTCACTGACCTGGTGATTATTACATTTGAATACATTAGCATTCATGTCTGGAACAGTAAGCCATTTTTCTGTCGGACTGGTAGGATTTGATATGATTTAATCATGTTTAACGGCCTGTCAACAACTAAGGTCAAGGTCATTTTATGCTGGGTTAATGGGGTCAAATTCCATATGTTACCTGTTGCGATGGGGGGTAAATCCCAAAATCAGAACTGAATACGTATTTACAGAAAAATTATATATTCAGCCCTGAAATTAGAATAACCTGACCTGTAGCCGATTTCATAAAAATTGCAAAGTATACTTTTCTAGCAAAGTATACTTTGTGGGAGTAATCATTTATTTTTCCTGAAATGCATTATTTGAAATAGAACTAACAAATGCATGTATTTCATGATTAAAAGTATGCAGAATTATTATACTGAATTTATTACATTATCACAGCCATACTGGCTGTGATAATGTAATAAATTCAGTATAATACAAATTAATAAATTTATCCTAAAATTGAAAAATTCTCCCCCAAAGTATACTTTGCTAGGAAAGTATACTTTGCAATGTTGATGAAATAGGCTACAGAGTCACTTGGCCCCACTCCCCAAAAGTAATAGGATTAGTACAGTCTGATGACTGGCAGGAATGTAGGCCGTAAATGAACACAGAGAACTACAGCCGAGCAATTGACAACTTTTTAATATTTCAGCACCACATTAAACATCCGCACCACATAAATATCAACTATGAGGAGCTATAAAACATACCTAACTATAACAAGCAATACTAGACATGTGGCCTGTCAGCACACAACTACCCCTGTTGGCAACCAAAGGAAATGATTACGTTTCCTGATGAATAGAGATATAGAGAATAGTAGGTTAGTGCCGAGAATGGGAACAAATATCTGGCACGGCTTAGGAAATGGGATGGGCGAGGCTCTGCCGCGCCAGATATGTTTTCCCATTCACGGCACTAACCTACTATTCTATTTATCCCGTCAACACTACAAATAGCTTTAAAATGCAAAAATAACCCCAGCCGCATCCTCAAAATCAGAGAATCGACTAGTATGACAACCGCACATAATCATACGCAGTGATTAGGTCGTATTGACAGGATATCAAAAATGTTTCACGACACATATGCACTGTGTTGACGGGATAAAACTAACATCCTCGCACCGTTTCCAGGCACATGCCAGTAGCCTATTTCATCAACATTGCAAAGTATACTTTACTAGCAAAGTATACTTTGAGGGAGTCATCATTTATTTTTCCTGAAATGCATTATTTCATATAGAACTAACAAATGCATATATTTCATGATTAAAAGTATGCAGAATTATTATACTGAATTTATTACATTATCACAGCCAAATTGGCTGTGATAATGTAATAAATTCAGTATAATAAAAATTAATAAATTTATCATAAAATTCAAAATTTCTCCCTCAAAGTATACTTTGCTAGAAAAGTATACTTTGCAATGTTGATGAAATAGGCTACAGGTTTCAAAACAACAAAGAGTGCCGAAGGTCACAATATATGCCTGTCAAGGTGTAGCCAGTATACGAGGGGGAATAACTCCATGGAAAAAGAAATCAGTAACATTAGCAGGTGGCCATCTAGTTATAAATACTTAAATGTCAGCTAGAGGGTAAAGTTGTAGCCAGCAAACTTGTGGCCTTGCCCTGCCATCATATTACATGTACCTAATATTTGACAGATGACAATACTTATTGACAATAACATTAACACAGGGTATATATACCTACTTTTATAATACTGACAACAGTGTTAATACTCGACAATTTTTAACAACAACAAGGTATATTTAATACTGAACTGAACGGAATACTGAATACTGAAATTATATTTGACAGCTAATAATACTCACAGTGTTATTAATCCGGACAGCACAGAAATTGCTTTTGCAGTTTCTAAGGTAAATTTGTCTCCATAAAAATATGTTTTGTCAAGACATGAAAATCATCTCTATGCGAAATGCACTTGCACAATATGTGTTTGTTAAGAAATAAGAAAATTTTGAAATAATATACAATTATCGCCTTGTTGGGAGGTCAATACATGGTTTTATCAACCCGATAAACGTGATATTGACCGGGACGCAATAATTGTTTTATTATCAATTGAGAAATTCCCATATGTGTCCCCTTTTCAATAAACATCCATTTACGCTGTCAACATTACAATTAATCTTGTTTGTGCCATTTTGGTGCAATTCATAATTATCATGTTCAGCAACGTTGCTCGTTGCTGGTGATGAACGCGATATGATTAGCAACGTCATGGATTTTAATGACGTCAAAGAGACTTAAGCCAATCCACGATGCCTTCAGGTAAATATGACATTTTGAATTAACTTTCTCGGGTCAATATGCATTTATATCGAAAACTAGCATCTGACCAATCGCAGACACGGATATTTCGATTGATAATAACAATTATCGTTTCCCACTCTTTAACCCTTTCACTCCCAAAATAACTGCAATGGACTGTGATATGTAAATTTTGCGACCAATCCAATTGTCACACAATGATTGCCAGATTAGTCCATCTACAAAATATGAAAATTACTTGCAAAAGTGCAGATCATGATGAGACGGCTCGTTTATTGCTGTTTGCAAACACTGCTATCGAGGGCTGTAGTGTTGAAAGGGTTAAAGGTCAACAGTGAAGCAACTGAGCAGGGGCTGCAACACTGACTGCTCTATATAGCTGGACGAGAAAGATGAAAGTAAAACTGATGCATTGAGAGTTACAAAAATGGGTATAATTTATAAATGCAAATTTGAAATTTTTTACAATTGAACATCAATACAAACAAAAACTAGAGAAAATGAGCAGTATACCCCTGGCCACTGCCTGGACCAACAAATAAAAACATTAACACGGATGGGCGGACAAACGGATGAACGGACAAAATTATGAAAACTATATGCCCCTCGACATACTTTGTATGACAGGGGTATAAATATATATAACAAATTTAATAATACGGACAACATGGCATGTACTACATGTATATTTGAGAAAATAAAAATATCTATCAACACTGCTTGCTGAATATGCAATGCTTTTTGTCTTCATTTTTCTAAAACATATGTTTTATCAGCACCAAATTAGTTTTTTATCGCCTTTTTTTTCACTTTTTATACGACAAAACCATGATTATTGTCCTAGCCTATGTTAAAACTCTGCGGCTACTAGCAGCCAGAACTTGGCCGTGTCCTGAAGTATTGTCTGTCTGTGTCTATTCCCACCTGGCCATACGCCAGACAGTGTAGAACCGGATCACAGATGATATTGGTCTTTAATGGTCGCAAAGACAATAACCCTGGTTTGTCAGATCATGATCAAGATCTGACAAAACATGGTTATCGTCTTTGCCTACGTTAACCCTTTCAACCCTAAATAACTGCAATGGAATGTGATATGATAATTTTCCGACCAATCCAATAGTCACAGAATGATTTTCAGACTAGTCTATTTATAAGAAGGGGTGTTTTTTCCAAAAAAAAGGAGAAAATTACTTGCAAAAAGTGCAGATCCTGATGAGACGGCTCTGGATCTACACTGTTTGCAAACACCGCTAATGTGGTCTGTAGCGTTGAATGGGTTAAAAGTGCACAGCTACTAGCAGACAGAACTTGGCCGTGTCCGGAAGTATTGTCTGTCCGTGTCTATTCCCGCCTCCACTTCGAGATCAGCCAACTCCAGTCGACACTCGGCAACACGCTGCCTAATTCCCTCCACAATGCCGTCGTGTTCCGTACACATCTTGTTCAGACCAAACTGTAAATAAAGCACATATACGTGGCTATGACTGGAGAAATTGGGCTTATGGTTTTTGTGACCAGTGTAGATCCAGATCAGCCTGTGCATCTACACAGTCTGATCAGGATATGCACTGGTCAACATTCCATCAATGAAACACCTGTGTCCGTTTTACTCTTCACTTTTATACCAATTTACTATTTTTGTTTTTGTGCACCATGAGAAAAGGATAAATGATTTGCAACCATTGTCTATATTACATTTTATTTTAGTATTAAAGTGAAATACTATTGATTTTTCTATTAAACACCTATATTAAACCTCGACATGAATGAATGAATGAATGAATGAATGGCCTTTTTGTGGAATTTATCAGGGTATAAACTTGGAAAAGTCGCGGGAATACTGGACGAAGGCCGGAAGGCCTTCGTCCAGTATTCCCGCGACTTTTCCAAGTTTATATCCCCGATAAATTACACAAACACAATTCATTCCTTATAATTCCAGCATTTGAAATAAATTCATCAAGAAAATGTGTTTATTTTGACAGACGGCAGCCATTTGTTTACATTGAAAGCACCGACAGCGCACCTGAAGAAAATAGTTTGGCATGGGAGTTTACTGGGATATAAATTTTGGACAGAGACTTGCTACGGGCCAATCAAATGTGTAAATATTTTTGTGCTGGAATTATGACAACATGATCTACACTATTCGCTATTCCACCAATAAACAATACAGCCATCAACAAAACGATTTATCCTAATACTACCGTATGTACGTGAAAACTGATAAAAATCAACAATTGGTGTAAATGTCCCAAGATCTCTTTCCCAAAAGATGGCCGATATTAATGTAAATACTTGCAAAGTGAAAGATGAATGGGTTTAATGTCCCAGCAACAGCTATGGTCATTTAGGGAT